>VZTU01030717.1:349835-491322 GCA_013400835.1 Zapornia atra
CCAACACCGAGCCCTGGGGAACACCGCTAGTCACAGGCCTCCAGTCCAATTCTGCTCCACTGATCACCACCCTCTAAGCTCTGTCCATTCACACTGGAGTGACACATTTGAATAGTCTTTCCAACAGCTATCAAAAGGATGAACCTGAAACTGGTCCTACACTGACTGTCACAAAATGGAAGGGTAGATGCAGCAGGGGTATGTACTTTGTCATGGCCCCTGTAAGCAAACTGCCAACAGCACTGGAAATGCAAAAGCCCTGAAACTTTCACAGTGGTCTTCTATTAAAATGTTTGTGGGTTTTGGGGTTGGGTTTTTTCCTTTTAGCAACATTAACTGCTGTTTAAGGGTAACACCTTCATTTTTACTCATGTAACCTCAGTGTATTTTAATACTGAACAGAGAAAATTGTTCCAGGCAAAGGTTGGGACAAAAGGAGTTTGTTTTGTCTGTTTGAGGAGTCAGGGCCCTGTGCAGTAATGGCCATACTGTGTTCAACCAGCAATGGAACACATTCACAACAGCCCTTCCAATTATTCAAGAGCTCAGCAAGATCAGTATAAAAAAATAAAGCTACATCCCACTCTTCCTAATAATAAAGGAGGGTTTCCTGGTGCAAGGAGTTCATATACTATGAAAGGGTTAAGTGTAGGAGATAGACTTTTATGTAAAAGTTTCTTCCATTTCAGTGGGTCTGCACACAAAGCAAGCCTTAAATACCTTCCTTTTATAGAAATGCAACATCCGAACTTGTGAAACCACACAAAGTAAAGAATACTTCCTCAGCTGTGAGGAGAGATTACCAGTGACTGTCCCGTGCTTTACACATGGGTGGTTCTAGCCAACCTGAAGTAAATAACTTCTTTCAGCAGTGTCGTGCCATCATGGTGGCAGCGTGCAGCCTCTGGCACCGGTTGATGCTGCCCCTACACAGCACGGCTGCTGCCAAGCTAAATCCAGGGAATGCTCAAAAACCCCACAACAGCACCACAAAGCTCTGCAAACCCCAAAAGCAATCCTGTGAGCTCAGTACCTGAATTTCACATGGCTTCAAAATGACCAGACTGCCATTCCTGCTGCCATTTACTTCTTGCTCCTAACAAATCTCTGCCAAAAAGCAGGTGTTCCACCCTAAAGAACTGCACTCCCTGCTCTTCAGAGTGACTGCAGCAAGTCAGCTACAACAGCAGGAGCACTGCCGTTAGTTTACAAGCAGAGAGGGAAATAGCCTACTGACCTAATTCAAAGGATTGCATCTTTCCTCCACCCCATCCTCTTCCCCTTGGAAGGAGGGAGGCTTGGTAAGGGAATCTTTCCTCTGAGTGTTGTCTGCTGACAATTACAAGTGTCCCTGTGCATTTTTCAAGCACACAGCTCAGGTCCCTGTGTCTGCGAGTGACTCACCTGGACTGAAGGTTACACCAGCCTAAGAGTCTAAGCATCACGTAGGAGCCCAATGCTCCAGAGGCTGCTCTCCTGCTCCCACAGCTCTTCCCACACCGCAGTGCTTGCGGCGGGATACAGCAGCCTCCCTGTGCCCGCCACCCACCCAGGTGCTACAGCAGGAATAGCACCAGTGCAGAGACCCCCCCACACACTGATTGGCCCCGTGCTGGGACGGTGCTGCAAAGCCACCCACGTGCCATGGGATGCCACAGCCACATTGAAACACATCACTCCCACACCTCCTCCCTCTGTGAATACAGGGCTTGTGGGAGGAAAAAGAAGAGCTTCAACACCTCCATTTTTTTCACAGGAAATCTGAGGATGAACTCTGGTGCTTCCAGTTAATACAGAATCAAACCTGTATTCCCTTCTCTCAGTCAGTAGCCTTGGCTTAGTTTTAAGTTATTTGTAGATTAATAAAAAAAAATAATTAAATAGTGCTACAAGATTTGTTTTTAATTCAAAATGATTATTTCATTACACTGTCTTATATCACTTAAGGTAGACCTTAATTTATCTCCAAGTAGCCTCAGTCAAAATTAATTTTTTACTTAATTCCTTATTGGTAACACGCTTAAGAGCTTGTAAGACAGCAATTGATTGCATTGCACATTTAAAATGTGCTTCACTTCCCAATACAGTGCCTTTAATAATCATTTAAGTTTTCAATTAAAGTAGGGTTTCAACATTAAAGAAAAAAGATAATCCCGGGAGACAGTAACTGCTCCATACACAGCTCTCTTGTAATATTATTCTCAAGATACCTAATTGATTACCCTAATTAGGTTAACCCAAAAGCTACTAATCTTTTTTTTCAGTTTGGAATTTGCTGTTTGGAGTTTCCATTGTGCTGGATGGAGCGGGTGAACAAAGCACACAGGGATGCTTTCTCCCCCAGCATCACCTGCTCCGTGACAGTGGGGTGACATCGCTGGCAACTCCATCTCTCAGCTGCATAAACTAGAGCCAAAAGACGAAGCAAGACACAGCCGAGCAGCTCCCAAAGCAGTGCCCAAATTTGCATTAGAAATACAAACACGCCAACACTGCTCATATTCTTACAAGCCTGATCACCCGCAGCACAGCAGTGATGGCAGGAGAAAGCAGCGGCGGCACAGAAACCTTTCTTCTGCCACATCCCCAGTGCCATCAGCTTCACCCTCAGCTTCAGAGAAACAAGGGCAAGCACCACATCCCACCATTTGTTCCTCTTTCCAGATATGACCCCAGTTCTCCCACACTCTCCCTTTGGCTGTACAAGCTCTACCATCCTGAAGTATCGCAATCACGATACTTACACTGGTCACCGTGTCAGGTATTAACGCCCATGCTTGGGTCCTGGTAAAGAGACGGGCCACCCTGCCAGCCAGCTGTATTATATCCAGAGTGGGCAAAAAACAGATCACAACCAGGTTTTAAGCTGTCTGCAAACCAGGACCCTCTGTTCCTATACTGGAGCCCGAAGACACAAGCCAATAACGCCTGTTAGTTCTCACTGTAGGCTCTGAGCTGCGTGCTTAAATGCAAAAGAATAGAGACAGGATCAAAACTATAGTATATCATGAAACAATTATCATGGCACTGAGCCTGACACACAGGTATTTTCTACTTCAGCTTCAAAAACTAGCACCAAGATAGAATTTCTCTTCCCTTTGAGTACATTCACAGGAGAGGGGCATGGCAAAGCCAAGGCCCTTCTCTTCTGATTTCATCAACTCTACAAGCAAAGCTCTCCATGGGGAAGCCATTTGAGTTTGTGGGATTGCCCAACATGTATTTTCGAGCCATGAAGCAGAGATAACCTCCTCAGTAATCAGTTTGACTCCGATTACTATTTCAAACATAGTGCACTTTACATGGCAATATATACAGAACAATAACACTGCCAGATGGTATAATACTGAGCAGAATTAATTTCACACATGATGTTTTCAAGGTGTTAAAATATGTCACAGCTTCTGCTAATAAAATATCTTCCTCTTCCCTCCTCCTCCTAAGAAAACACTACGTTCCCACCAGCCTGTCTTTTACATTATATGTGTTTTCAATTCTGATAAGGGCAGCTGATTGCTTGCAAACCTAATTACAGTCAAATGAAAGTCTTTCAGAACCATCATTAGCAATTAGGACGGGCTGGATTTGCAGTACATCATTCCGAGAGGTATAATTCAATAGCTTATTGAAAAATTGCAGGTGAAACTGGTGATTATAAGGGGGGGAAATGCCTGTGACACGTCACTGCAGGCAAATCTTCAGTAAAGTGGCAGCTTCTACGAGCGGCTGATCAATGAATGCAGGTGTTTGCTTCGGCGTGCTGCGGAGCACAGCTCGGTAAACGTTAGCTTCATCCTGTCAGCACGCTTGGTTTTGTGAATGACTCTGGTTTTCACATTATGTGCCTGGTTTTGTGTGTTTTCAAGGAATCCAAAGGGCCTATTCAGGAACTTCATTAAACCTGGGAGGGGGGATGTGCACTGCAGAACAACAGGCACACGAAGCAACACATCATTTTCCAGTCCTTTCTATAGAGAACAACAATCTTTTCTGCACCCATTGAGCTCAATTATATATTATCAGGGCCCAGAAGTTGTTTGGATGCTTTCGAGCAGCTGGGTGCCTTCACAGATGACGCACTGGATACAGTGACTGTGGGTTAAGTGCAGCTGGAGATTTCTGTGGCCCCTGATCAGAAGCAAACAGCAGTTGTGAATCACAAAACGCTTGTAATTCAAGCACTGTTTGTCACCAGTGGTGGTTTCTGAGCAGGAAACGAGAGGGGCAACTGAATAGCAGCCCAGCTTTTAGGCACGCGTGCTCTCCACATAGGAAACCCGCATACTGTGCATGTGTGCAAAATACAGCACAGTTCCCTTTCAAGGATGAAACTGCCAACTGGCCAGCACAAAGCACTCAACCATTTAACAGCATGATGGGAGACCAGATAATGCTGAGCTGGACAGGAGCTGACACAATGTTAACTCACATAACAGGCCCCCTCTTTGGGCAAATCCCTCTGTACACACACACACCTGTGTAACATTCACCCCTCTGAAAAGCCACCCTGTGCAGTGTGGGCCTGTGCCCCACTGCACCCCATCCACTTTCACATTGCTGTGGTCCTCCTTTTCTATCCTCCAAAGGCTTATCGGATCCCAGGGTCTACCTATCTCCCTTTATGCCACAGGCATCTTCCACATATTACATCCACTTCTGTGTACATAACTCAAAGCCCAGTTACTGGTATATGGCCCTTTCTATGCAGTGATGTAATCTAGTTTTGTCATTTCATACTTTATTTTTCAAATGTTTTAAATGCTGTTAATAAGGTGGGTTGACAACTAAACACCCACAATACCAACACACAGCGGACAAACTCTCATTAAACCAGTGCCCCCTGTGAAGTCCTGGTGCTCGTGACGCTGCTCTGGGTTACAGTAACCTTTTGGCAACACTTGTGCACATCAAGCCATGCTGCGTAGGTTGCAAAACAAACAGCAAACCTAGTAATTTCAAAGTGGCTGTGCCAGTGTTTTTAAATTAAGAAAGAAAAACAAACCCAAAACCCCCATAACTGAAGATCTGTCTCTTCACAACAGAACAGCCCAACTGTTATCTGTGTTCTCATTAACACGTGGCAGCATCGTGGCTGCCCTGACGCCTGGCTGGTACCACTCCTACATACACAGTATTTCCAAGGTGTCTAACCTCACACTGCACAAACATATATACGTTTTTTCCCTTGCTGCTGCACAGAGCAATGAGTTGGGAGTCAAAGAAATTAAACTGTTCTCCATGGCTGCATGTAATACTTGTAGCTGTTATTGCGCTCCCAAAGCCCACCCACAATTTCATTTTCAATTAACAGCTCTTAGAAAAGCAGTAATGAAAGCAGTTGCTAAAGAGCACTCAGATGTCATTGAGAGACTGCAAACCCAAACTGTAAATAGCACATTGTAAATCGCTTGTCACCACAGTCAGCTCTCACTGGAATCACACTGCCGGTGACAATTAAACCCATCTGCTCAGCTCCCCGACCAATGTCACCACAAACCATCCAGCTAACAACCACCTCCAGTTCTGCTCTCATTACCTGTCATGTACAGGCTTGTCTGAGAGCATGCAAAAGCCATTCCTGACTGAGTGGGATTGTATCAGCTCACACGATGGTTATTTCACCCTCCACACTGGAGGTTTGCTGTACTGAAGCACACAAGCACCTCTGCACCAAAGGACAAGGGTGCTGTAACTAAATCTGCAGCACAATTAACAACACGACGTCCACAAGCAACAATGACGGGATGACTGTAGCCATCCAGATCAGCCATCAAAAGCCTTAGCAGTGTCAAATTTAAGATGTATAGATTCTGGATGAGGCTGCTGAGGGGATCATGGACTTAATTCTGAGAAGAAAAAGCTTCAATACTTCCCTCCCTCCCCTTTAATTGATTCATGTAATGGACTACGAGGTTACAGCTAATAGTTTATAATGCTTGTAGCTGATGACTGCCAGAGTCAGCAGCGTATTTTTTTTGTTCTTCCCATTTCCCCTTTATCTCATTAAAATTTACCTCCTGCTTCATCTCTCCATCATGAATTTTCTTCCCTTTGTTCATTATCTGCCTCTTATTTATTACCAGTTTGTCTCCTGCCTTGCACTCACATGGTATCTGGGATTGGGATGTGATATTCTCCAAGCGTCTTTGGAATCCATCAGTTAAAGCAGAGCCCAGCAGCAGTTGGCTCCTGTATCTACATAAGCCAGCTAATATACCACTTGCCCAGCACAGAGATTGCTGGGTTAGAAGCATATGCCAGAGATGATCCTTTTCTGCAAGAAGGCACATAACTCCCCCAGCAGATAAAGAGAACAATGCAGGAAATGGTAGAGGTAGCAAAAATCAGTGCCTCCTGCTCTTTCCAAAACAAACACCCACTGAACAAAGAGAAATGACCCTTTCCTCTCATTCCCCATGCTCCTTCAGCAGTGAAAGCTCATTGTTTCCTGGTATGCCCCAATCCTCCTCAAACCTCAAGGAATAAAACCTTTGAAACTTGTTACCCCTTCACTAGTTTAAAAATGTTCTCCTTAAGATCTCCAAATTATTTTTTACAGAAAACACATAAAAACACCCCATCACCAATTAACGTAAACGAAATTAAATTTAAAACACTGGAGAAATATTCAGATGAGTCCTATGTTTGCTTAACGCCAACCAAAATTTCCTTGAGGCATTTAATAAGTACATTTATAAACGCTCACAAAGCAGAGTTCAAAAGTCTTCTTGCTAGTAAAATATGAGCCTTAATTAACCTACAGTTTCACATTTTCTAGATTTCAATAAACCTGTAGGCATTTCAGCATAGCTGGATAAATACCTGCATGAATACTGCAAGGATTTTCTCTGAAAACTAATTAGCAGCCCTTCCAATAGCTGACTTCACCTAAATCTGTTTGATGAGAGAGCTTCATACTATAAATCCTGCATACAAGAGTTACTTCCAGCAGATAACACATTTCATAGAAAGGAATATCACTCAGGACTGTTAACTACTGGTAACACAATGAACAAGATCTCCAGGGATAAAAAATTTCCCAACAGTGAGAGTTTGTCTCCAAGGTCTTATGCAAGCAAGGGAACACAAGTGACAGCATCACAATTGCATCCTGCCATCCTGTTATAGTACTCACATGTGACAATTCAGCATTCCTTTGGAGACAACAAGGGCAAGACACACTGTACATGTGTAAAATATATAGCCCTAACATGGCAAGGACATGCAGAATACTAAACTCTAATTGGCATTGGACTTTACTACTGGTCAGACACAAAACATCAGTGGGCTCAACTCTGAAGAGGCAACTTTGAGCTGAGGAATTCAGCGGGATGGAGCTACATGGGGAAACAAACCCAGAGTGTGCAGCCAAGAGTCACTTTTGGAGGAAAAGAGTAACATGATCACAGAAAACCATCCTCAGAACCTGTCACTCCACTCTGCTCCTTTTCTCAAAGTCTTCACCATTTGTCTTGAAAGAAGACAGAAGATGCTTACCAGAAACACTAGATTGCGAGTATGTCTTTTCAAACAAGCCTCAGACATGAAAAAAAAGAAGATATCATGGAAAAAAGATGTCATGGAAGAAAAGCTATCAAAACTAAGTGCCAAAGCTACTTGGATTTGTCAGCACCTAACCTGTTCATGAGACCAAATTGTTCCTATCTAAGGAGCTCTACCCTTACCAAACATATTAAATTTATATCGAGCAAGATACTGTATTTCCTCTCAGCCTTATCCCTCAGGAATTAACCAGAGTACTCAGATTTATCAGCTAAAAGGAAAACCATTTTCCATGACATTTGTCAACTCAATACCTTCCAAGCCAGTATGTATTTATTCTTAAAAACATAACCTCACAAATAACCTCCATCAGCAGCAAGGCCCACTCCTTCACTGCTTAAGTACCGTGCAGAAAGATTTCAGGAGACAGTAGGCTATGCCAGGGGACTCAAACAGTGCAGTCAGCTTTACCAAGGCCAGTTCCTGCACACAAAGCACAACCATTCACCATGCTAAAAAGGAACAGAGTGAAGACCACATAGGCAAACACACAAAACAGTCAAGGAAACACAGCAACCATCAATCCTACTTAGAACATGACCAATTGCATTAACTACACTGAAAAGTTTCCCCACCTCCCTCTGAAATAAAAAGTAAAATTAAATAAGAAGAAATACCTTTAAATAGTATAAAATAGTCAGTTTGCAATTTGTTTGCTTTGCACTGTATTATCTCCTATTTTATTTCTATATACAGTATTGGCTTAAAAGTAGTAATGAAAACTTTTTTTTTTTACCAACTTCTGTAACTCTGAATATCAAAACCGAATACAAGTCCATGGACTTGTCATCATCAACCTTCATTCCATTTCCCTGGGCTAACAAAATGAAAAGCAGTGAATTCTCACTATTGTCTGGAAGTTTCTCTGCAAAGCAATGTTTGGTTTGCACCAAGAAATGCTGAAGACTTATTCAATGAATATCAACCATCTCCATTAGACATAAAAATTTTGGTTAAAGTTTTGGTATCACTCAAATTTCAGTCCAAGCTGACCTCTTTACTGGGACTTTAGACTTCAGTTTCGCAGACAACTAGCCAAATGTCCATGCAGACATATCCTGTACCTAAAATGCCCAGCTCTGCTTTACTCTTATATACAGTAAACATGTAAGGGATCTTTATTAATTTAAAAAAAAAAAAAAAAGCAAAACACGGCTCTTTTTCCTGCATCCTGGTCACCAGAAGAGTCACACTTGTCACTCTTTCATCTTCAAAACCACGAAAGACAACACTGCAGCATCTAAGTTTCCCAGCCTCCAGCTTTGCCACCCCAGATGCTACCTGCTCTTTTGTCACACATACACTCTAATGGGAAGGGCAGGTGATTAGTTACCCAGAAAAGCACAGGCAGTACCACTGACATCCTACACACGATCTACTCACACCATAATCAGTCTCAGAGCTTTGCCTTGATTAACAGCTGCCCCTCACACAATTACCTCACCCACCCTGGATGTTCAACAGGGTTTTACGCGTCTGCATACAAAGCCTAAAGACAAGAAGGCATATTTATAGCACAAAGTTGGCCTCACAATGTAATAGAGAGACCACATTTGTTTGCCCTGACAGTCTCCCAGGCAGCCCATGGAAATCTCTTCCAACCTTTGCACATTTATTAATCAGCTCAGCTCTAGCATCAATAGATTAACTTGCTTTCCCCACTCAGTTCATCTCGTCTAGTACCAGGACAAGCAGCACCCAACAGCCAAAGAGTGAAATGACTTTGCAGGGGTTAAAATAAGTGATCCCACAAAATGAGAAATCCACTCTTACATACCCCATGCTAAGAGCCAAAGCCCTCCCTCCCCACAATAGGTAACATGTCTCCCACCTGTCTGAGGCCCTTGGGTATTTTCTTCCTTTTCCCAAGGTGCTGACAGAGGTTGCGATCATTCTCCCGGTCAGAGCTGTACTGGTGGTGGTGAAGTCTGTTCTTTTTGGGAAGATATGACAGCCCATTGGTAAGTGCTTCCCGTTTCTTCTTGGCTAAAGGATTCTGTCGCTTCTCCACACGTTCCTGAGGTTTCAGAGCTACGTCCTTCTGCAGAGAGAGGGAGCAGGGGAAGGAGGCGGAGAAGACAGACATAGTGGTTAAAACATGGCTTTGGTTTCTTCAAACTCTTTAAGCAGCAATTCTAGGAAACCAGCAAAGCATTCTCAGGGTAATGCTACAGTCACAGGAAAGGAGAAAGTCTTTCCTGGTCTCCACTGAATCAAAAAGATAGGCAAATACAAAACAAAGTCTCTAAGATGAAGTGAGGGGATAGAAGCAGACACCTGGTCCTTTAGACTTCATACCATCAACATCAATTCTCAAACACATCTGTATTAAGCAAGCACGCGTTTAGAAGACACAGGATGTTCATAATGTTTCAATGAACAGCGGTCTTCAACTTAAACATGGCTTAGCATTTAAAGTTTGCTTTTATTATTTCTTGTATTGACAGGACAAGGAAAGAGCTGCCCCAAACTGAATTAAAGGCCACAAGTCTCCCTTGACTCCAGCAGACATTTCCCCCAAACCTCCCCCTTCCAAAGGGGAGAAGGGCAGCGGGGGCTGAGCACACTTGTATTTGAAAACTTTGTTACAGACCCTTTTTTAAAGTCCAGAATCAACTTCCAGCTATAAAAACCACTCAAGTCTTGTAACATAAACAGAGGCTTGGTCACGTAGCCTACAGCTACTTTCTTCCCAATAACCCACAACACAGGGAATTAATATTTTTGTTTCAAATAAGTGTTACTTGAAAAAATTCTCCAGTAACACAAAATCAAAGGCTGGAGGATCATTAGGAGAGAAGAATTAGAAGCTACTGAAAAGGTGTAATTTACAATGCATATTGCACATCTAATAAATATAGTTTGCTGAGACACATCTACTCCAAGAGCTCACCAGAGTCCAGTATTCCCACAGAATGGGCTGTGGTGGTTCAGCCTCAACCAGTGGCTGAGCACCACATACTGCTCACCCAGTCCCAGAGGAGAAAGAGACAGAGCCTCCATGTGTTGGGATAAGGACAGTTTGCTGACAAAATCACCATGAATGTGGAAGAATAATGGCCAATTACACTCACACCTGGTGATAACACAGAGTACCTTACCCATCTGGCAATTACAGAGTGCTGCACAACACAAGGACCAACCGACCCAATGCCCCAGCCACACTCACGACTGCCCTGGAGGCACCAAGCCCCTACACTTCCCCAACCAGCCCCTTTTATGGGGAAGTGATGTCAGGTGGTATGGAAACAGCCTGGGCTAACTCAGCTCACCTGGGCTGGCTGCTGGGGAAGTTGACTCTTGCCTGGCCAGAACCAGGACAGGGGTACATCACCTATATAGTGTAATACTTCAAGCATACACTACTAACACGCCTGGCTGCTTTGGGATCTCCATGCCCTACCATCCAGCACTACATGATCTCATAAGCCTTCATGCTTCTGTTGATTGCCACTGAATATCAGAACCATCAGTGGGAAAGAAAGTGGGCTGTTGGTCCCTGTGTCACAGAAAGATGCAGGTTCAGGAGAATAATTCAAATTATGCCACCCTTTAACGCAAAAAAGCCCATGCCTGAAGGCAAGAAATCAGTTTGGCTTTAATTGAAGAATGCTCCCTAAATGCCTATCTAAAACACAAGAGCTTCACAAAACTCTTAACTAAAACCAATGAGAACGTTAATTAAACTGAAGACATTCAGAGTTCAAATTTGATATTCGGTAAAAAGAGTAAGTTTTACAAACATTAAAGAAGGCAGTACGAAACCAAAGCTCTAAGACACTTTCTACCTTTTGTTAAGACACCATGGGAAATATCCTCAAGCTTTGCTGCACACGGTGTTACTCATACTGGAAAAGTTAGGAGCTTTATCCAAGCTCAGGAAAAAAATCTTTAGCACCCTTAGCTAGAAAGCAGGATCAGCATTTTAAGAATGTCATGTGTGTCTTCTCTGGTTCCTCCAACTATTAATAAATAAATTCATGTCAGCAGAAGCACTGATCAACATGCTTTGAGGTCTACTTTTGACAAGCACTGCACACAAGAGAGATCCCAGAGAGCAAGCCCAAGGTAAAACCCAAGCAGGAAGAATCACTTTTCTGCACACACCTTCTGTCTCCTTTCCTGGGACGTTGTAGATTTAGATAAAGGACACAGCTGCACAGCAGCAAATCCTCAGGTTTCACACATTATGGTTACTGGCTTACTAATTCTCATCATCCATAGCCATCGATTTCCATAAAATAGCAACTACAGCAACTACAATACAGGCTGACCTCCTGGATAACTAACACAGAGCGCACAGCGATTCCCACACTCGGCCCTATTCAGCTTCTCTTCTGGAATCCAGCTGGACACCCGAGCAGCACCGTGATTCCCACAGAGCGGCTTCACCGCTGCAGAAAAGCACTGCAATTGTAACTTGTTCAGCACACTCTCCTGAAACAACGAGAGGTGTTATCATAGAAGAGATTTGTGCCTTAAGATAACTATTATCACACTGCTAATGATAAACATAAATCTATTTTTTCAGATCGGTATCAAAAATGCAGCAGATTATGACCAGCCCATTATGTCAGCACAGGGCTCCCATTAAAACACAGAGCTCGTATTTGTGGATGGAAAGGCTAGGAAGAGGTTTCACTTCAAGTGTGAAAGGTTGAAGGAGTAAAGGGGAAACTTTCTAGAAAAATAATATTCTCCTAATGACTAAATAGCTTTTGTGGGATTTCTCCCCCTCCCCAGCTAGGGATCTAAATGAAAGAGTGGCAGGCTTCCAGAAACTTATAAAACGTCTAATGAAGCTGGCGCTGCCATCAAGAAATTACTGGCTCCCATTAGCTTTAAAGAGGGTATAAGATGGGTCAGATCGCTCTGAGCATATCTGGGATAACTCCTCCGGAAGCAGCCCTCCTGCTAGCCGATTGCATCAAGTTTCATGAATCGTCAAGATACACCTAAAGCAAGTTCAGCTCATGTCAGAGTTGGGATGAAAGTATATCCTATATACCTACAGCAAAGATGAGTGACATCAACAAAGCCTCTGGCAAACTCTATGAAAAAATCTTCCAAGACCAAAGGAACAAGTTGCATAAATTTCAAGAAGAGAGGGGTCTCCTCTGCTCAGGACCAAGGAGAGGAGAGGGAGCCCTGCACTGTGAAAGAGGGCCTTATGCCCAGTTTGGTGGGTGGGCTCACTAGGAAATTCAGACAACGATTGTTTAGACAAGGCAGCTCCTCCAGAACAGCTGCCTGCTATTCACAAGCTCACATCACTGCTGAGAAAATTACAGAGTGCTGCGGGTCAAACCCCTGTATTACTGAGTTGTACAGCAGAACCGCTCAGATGACTTGGCCTCACAATCTATAGAAATGTATACAGTATAGAGAAAAACAAATTACATTTTTCATCTGCAGACTGGACTGCAACAAGACATGGTAAAAGAAAACAAGTTTGGACACGGGTGGGTGGGATGCATTAAAACTTGAATGGCGATCACAGGGTGTCAACCCTCATGTCTGAGGGTGCAAAGTGCCCGGGATGGTTTTGGACACACCGCCCACAGCAGCACACGCGGGGCTGTGGAGTACACACATGGATCCTGCCCTCTTGGAAGCCGTCGGGCTCGGCGGAGGCGGCGCTTGGCTGGGAGCCGTGGCCCTGCATAAATCACTTCCCTCTTTCTGCCCTTTCTCCCTCATCCAATTTTTATCTTTCTGTTGTTTAGATAGGACAATAGCTGTACCACGCCGCGTGCGAGTACATTAGCCAGCACAATCTTAATTACAGACTTCAGGCATCATCATGATTAGAGTAATAAGCTGTAATTACTCTAAGGTGACAGGACTGCACAGACCTTATCTACATAGATAAGGAGATGTAGTAATATTTCATGTCGAGACGTATTTTTCAGCAGCTACCCATGGAGTCGATTCAAACTAAGTAGCAGACCCTGTGAACAACACATTCAGACTTTAATGGAGGTTTTTCTCCTCTCCTGCCAGCATACAAGCCCACACATTATTAAATAAATCCTACAAACATATTAGGCACGGTTTAAAACCATCTTATTCAGAGATACCTTTCATCAGTAAAGTGCCTTAAGTGTATCAGGAAGGTGACTTAAATGTATAAATATGTAATTACATGCAATTCAATATGAAAGTGCATTAATATTTATGAGTGTACTGTATAATCTAAAAAAATTTCCATTTGTTTTATTTCTATTGGGCACATTAATCAACCTGATACCACTGTACGTGCCACAGCAGAGAAGAGCCGCCCATGCTGAACAGACTCCTGCCGCGACGTCAGCGAGCAGGAGGGCTGCCGAGGCCTGACGGGGTGGCACTGCAATCATCTCAGCTCCCATTAATATTAACAACTTCAATCCAAGCCCTGCGTTTGGTGAGGGGAGGAGAAGCAGCCTCCATGGGTACATGGGATAATTTCTACAGGTAGGAGGCTTGAAGGACACGTTGCATTCTCATCAGGTACTAAGCTTTCACGGAGCTATGCCTGATTTATTTCAGGAGAGTCAATCTTCTTGCTATGTAAATGACAGCTCATTACTTATAAATCAGATGCTCAGTGGCAGCCAAGCAGCGTTCCACACTGCTTCGCGGGGTACACACTTCACCCCTATGAATCTCACCCAAAAGCCAGGCCATTGCTGCTGCCCTTTCCTGCAGTCACCTTCCCTCTGAGGGCAACTTAAAATCTATATGTAAACAGGATCTCTGTTCCACCCCTAATTACAGGATTTTTCTGTAAGAACTCCTCCTGAAAGCAAGGCTGTAAACGCCCTGTGTAGCAAACACACTGCTGGTACTTAGCAGGACCAAAGATTCAGGGGCTGCTCTGGGTTTTCAAGCTTTGATCTTTCCAAAACATCCTCGTGGATTACCCTTGTGATCCCAGTACTAGAAGAACTTACTTTCTGAATTCTCACTGAACATGACCCCAGAAAGCGCAACTTTTAAAAATCTATTAAAACCAAAAGTATATTACATCACAGGGCTGGTAAAACCAGTACTGACTGCACCAGTCTACAACTATAATCAAATTATTTTCTCCTCAGGTTCTTGCTAAAGCCCACAACAACTTTATATCAAAGCCCAATAATTTATCCTTCACTCCAACAATGAAATTAACTATAAAGAAGATTAATCTGTAACGAAATCACAACACAATGCTCCACTTAAAACACCAACAGTCAGCAAAGGAAGCCTGGACCCAGCAGCTTGTCCCTGACCACTGTTCAGACATCCAAGCATCCCTGTCCAATGGAACTGTACGAAAGGTGCTTCTGAAGCCTTTCCTCTATTTTCAAGGTACAAGCAACTCACATTTGATCAGAACACTGGTCCAGAAGGAAGAAGCCAATTAAGGGGGGTGGGGAACCAGCCAAACATTTTCACTGGCTTCAAAAGTCAATTTGAAATTCTTTTGAAGTTATGAACATGATGGTAAGACAGACTCAGCACCTCGGCCCTGGCTGTCAGCTGCAGAACTGCTTTGTTTGGCAGGGACGTTCCGTGAGGAGAAGCAAGAAGCAGCATAAGGGCTTCCTAAGGAAAAACTCACAAACAAAAGCCCTGACAAAACCCCCACCTCTGCATTTGCTGACATTTGTTACAAAAGTTTAGCTGGGAAGAAATTAAGATGCCTGGAGAGTACAGCTGAGAGAAATCCTGCAGCTTCGTTAGCATCACACAGTGGGTATCATTAGCTGGGAATCACATCACATGCCGTGCTCAGACAGCTGCACAAGGGGAACCAAAACCTCAGAGCCAGGCATCGGGCCCGTCTGAGGGCACCAAACCTGCCATCACATCTTGGCAGTCAGCTCACCCTGCGTTTTCTGTTACATTCGAGAATAACTTTTAGTGCTGATGCATGAAAGGGCCCTAAGAGTTCAGTACCCCCCTTTCACATTGGTTTAGTGCTGGCAGAAAAAAAGATGCAAAGATCTGAAAGCAATGCACTGACTAGTCCCTGTGATCTCTCAAAAACAGAAAAGAAACCGAGATGGTTTTAATAGTCATTAATTTCCCTCCAGATAAGACAGGTAAACTCACTGTGTACACTTCTAAATGCATGATTAGTTCCTCAAAAGCATTTATCTAGAGGGAAAAAAACTGCAAACCCTCTTTAACACCAGGGAGAAGGGAAGGCAGGTGTAAAGTGCAATGCAAAAGACGAAAGGATTCTCAAAGCATAGGTATTTTAGGAACTGTTGAAGAGCACTGTGATGTCACCTATATTGGGTTCAGTAACCCATCCACTAATCCCAACAATTTCTTCGAGCCAGGAGACCTCTGTAGAAAGGTTTAATCTTGTTTTGTTTGCTTTGTTTTCATAAAATGACAATCCATTGCCTCCCACATATCTCTGGAATCTGCAAAGTGGTTCAGTGTTGTGCAAAAAAGGTTGTGCAACAGCATAAAGATGAAATGCTGCACCAGGCTGCAGGACACTACGTGGGGATTACAGATGAAGGCAAAACAATAGAAAAGCAAGTTGCTGTCTGCTTGAGATATGTTTTATAAAAGAGCTTCTGTAGCAAAGAGATTGCTTTGATTTTTCATCCCCAAATCATTTGTTAACAATATCATTGATAAACAGAAGGCTCCTTTTCAGGTGCTGCTGATTTAAATTACACACAAAACCCCCGACATTAAAGCAGTATTATTGAGGTTACGAAGTCAAGAACTTGGAAGTTATGAAAGACCAGGATTAGGGCTGCAACCACCACCTTGATTCAGCCCTCTTGTGCATACACATCGTGATACAATCTTTAATTACATGATCGCATGCTCTTATTTCCCTGGGCAGAATGGAAGGCATTCAGCTAATGAGCAGCCACTCAGGATTCTGTTTTCTCCTCTTTGTCCAACATGTGGACCGAAACCTTGTTTGCTGGCACTCCATTCACACCCTCCTCCAATCACACAGTTATTAATTTCCTCAAGGGCTTTTCTATACAGCTTCTTCCTATAGTATCAGATGTTCAGCGGATATCAATGACCTGCTTTGCAGCTGTTTAGCCAGATGAAGGTATTTCACTCTTCCCACTGCATAGGCGGCAACAACAGTCCTGATGTGTTCAGGTCAAAAACGTCTGCTAAGCTTAAGCACCCACTAGAAAGCACCTAAGATTTGATTTTTCAGGGAACGTAGCTCTACAGAGCACTTTATCTAATGAAGCAAAGCCTCCATCGATTCCAGCAGCTCCTGGGAGTGCTGAGCACTCCTGCAAATCAGGCCTTAGTAATGTAACATGTAATAAGGGCACAATGACTGTTTCTAAAATACGTAGTGTGATGGCCTTCCTCAATGCCACAGCTCACTATGAGATGGAGGCACAGGAAAACTGGATTCTCATTGCATTCAACTCCCATCAGTAAGAGGAATCCCTCCTGCTCTCCTCTTCCTCACCGTTACCTTCCAGCTTCAGTAACAGGGAGGAAAGGGGCTCAACAAGTGAAGAGCCTCCGATTCTGTTTGAGTAAATGACTTTGAGATTTTCAACACACAAAGCAGGCAATTATCTCATTAACAGCAGCATCACAATTCATAAAAATACTGGGGCCAAAAAAATCCCCAAAAGAGCATAAACTTGGAGGACCTTAAATACATAGTTATCTACTATATACGCACATCAGGTGAATGGCAACAAGGGATCGTGCATACCTACTACTCCAACTCAGCCACAGTCACACACTTTCAGTTGTGTTCACCCAGGATTAGTTAAAACAATAAATGGCTGTCAAGTCTTTTCTACTTAGATTTTGCACTGTAGATTTTACTTGTAGCAGGACAGAGCCCTGGGACAGTCTGCCCAGGGTGGGTGTGGAGCCTCCATCTCCGGAGTTATTCCAGGCCCATCTGGACTCCAACCTGTGCGACCTGTCCTAGGGACCCTGCTTTGGCAGAGGGCTTGGACTCAATGATCTCTGGAGGTCTCTTCCAACCCCTACGATTCTGTGATTCTGTGACAGCAGTCACTCTTCAGCACAAGTAAACTGTGACTGACTCCTACTAACACACTAGACCTAAGGAAGTAATCTAAAAGAAGTATTTTACTCAGAATAATAAATGTCCTTCCCTGTCTGTAAGTGCACCCAACAGAGCGTGCCTTTCTTCAGCATGCTGAGTGTTTGGATGCAGTCTATTTCTCAACAATTTATGACACTTGATACTTCAAATGTGATATGCGCTGTTCATTTGTGATTATTCACACAGACTACATAATAATACTGCTTCTTTCTTACCCCAATAACTTTCTCACATTTAATTACACATACAAGCATGTGTAAGTCTCACTGCATTCAATGGGATTTTAGCAAAATCCTTCAACTTGTTTTTATGTTTTGAGACTGCTGAATATGAGCACACACTCAAATTTTTACCTTGACATGATAAAAGGTATGTTTAAAAAGAAATTTTATTCAAGTATTTGAGTACAAAAGATTAAAACTTACTCCTACACACTGACTTTGACAACAAGAGAATGTAATTACTCAAGATATCAACAAAGGCACCCAGTTTTACAAAACAGCCGTGGCAACGAGGCTGAAAAGTGGACAGTCTTAGACAACATTTTTCATAGTATTCAGTAAGCCTACAGATGCTACACATAATAAATGCTTAGCTGAAATCTAAGACCACAATGGCAGCTGTTGAGCTGAAGAGGCCTGATGAAATAAAGCTGGCAAAGCCTGATGTCATACCTGAACATGAGTATCAGAGCAAGTGGTCGCCATTCATTCATTCCATCTTTTTCAAATACGATGTGGTACTCTCCCAACCTTATCCTCCCCCCCTCCCTTCTCTATTTTGCCACTCAAACTACTACACCACACTACAGCGGTGTAGAACAGCCATCCGAACTCCTGGAGCCTGCAACCAGAGTTAGGAAAGAACCTGCTCTTGGAGCTAGTGCTGAGCACTGCCAGGGCCACTAACTGTTGTTCTTGAAGCTGTCCGGTTTTGTAGATGACAAAGTGCTCACAGTTGATTCTGCTCAGACCAATTTAGGCAGAAACCTGTGCAGTCCTGCCCAAAGAAAGAGATCTGGAAGCTCTCACTCCACCCAGCTTCTTCCAGCACAGAAATCCCACTGTGTCTGTCCCAGAGATTTTTCTAGGTCTTAATGCACGTTACTAGTACAGCCCAAGGTTACTCATTACAGATCTGACTAACCACCTCCATGACACCTCTGCTGCTGCCTTTTTGAGCCTGTGCTGTCTGAAATACCAGCTGAAATACCAGCTCAACTGCCCTCTGCCATCAGCGAATCTGTGTCCTCGCTGGTGTCATCTCAGTCCTGATCACTCCAACTCCTCCACGTATAATCTTTCGGACTTTTCAAATCACCTTCAGTGAGTGTCCTACTTTCATACTCCACAGCCTTTTTGGCCTGCTGAAGTACCAGGGCTGTCCTTGCCCACGTTGCTGTCCTGCCAGCCCATCCCTGCTCTGCGAGCCTCAGCAGAATTCAGGGCTCTACTCCGACTGCCTCGAACCCAACAGGCACGTTAGCACTAACAAAACACCCCATCCCAGACATGCTTCACATAACTTGCATCCCCAAGACTGCACACGCAGTACACAGCCCCTGCAGCCAAGGGAAATCTATTCCCGCTGGCCCTGGGCTTATTTCACAGTGCTGGGCCTTAAATAAATGTGCTTGATCTACCCTGTGAGCAGCACAGCCATATTCTCACCAAGTGTTTATTTTCTTTGTTTGAGGAATGAAAAGAAATAGGAAAGGGGTGTGGAGAGAAAAAGAGTCCCTAGGGATGCTCGCTTTAAATCTTCACGCCAACAAAGAGGGCTTAACTGCTCCCGTGCTGCTTGGTTACCATGAGAGGTAAGGCAGAGAGAAAGGAGCATTAAGGCAGCTCCTAACACAAAGGCAAATTTGTTTTCTTTCCCCGTGCTACAACGTTCTAGTTGCCTATTTACAGTGGTGATCCCACACCAGTACATAGCTCTGTTATTCCATATAGCCAAGCCATGCACAGCAATGCCTCGATCTGCCCCAGAAACGCCTTGGGCTGCAGGCACGGGCTGCGTCTGTCTGCGCTTCACACAGATGCCTGTGCGTGAGTTGAAGGGTCAGCTCGATGTCACAGCAGGGACAAAAACTCTTCTTGGAAAACAGGATTTTCATGGTGGAGAGAATCCAGCTGAACTTGAATCTGTCGAGTACCACACTGAGTGATGTGGAACACAAACAATTTCTGTTCATCTAAATAATCAAGCAACTCTTTTGTTCTACACTGATATTTCTGATGGGTTTTTTCCCCTTCATGCAATTTTATTTAATTTCCACTTTTTGTTCTGACTTGGACTGGAAATAATCCTTAACATTTTAAGCTTCCTTCCAAAAATAAAAATTCTGCATGTTTGTATCTGTAGCAATAGAAGATCTGCATATGCTGACCAAAATACAAATGCTGTCTTGGGACCAAATTACATTGCTTTCTCTACCTTCAAGGGAAGACTGTGCCCCCATTTGAACCTTGCTTATAACATGTCCAAAAGCATCAGGCCTTTCTTTCTGCACAACATCCTGCCAACTTTACCAGGAGATTCCTGCAATGAAATTGCATTTCCTTTCAGAGAAGCATTTGGCATGAAGCTGACTGCGGGCTCCTCCACTCTCCAGATACATATGGTGCTTGCTGAATAATTCAAATGGCACTTTTGTTGGCAGGCCACAGAGTTAGTGGGCCAATAAATCTTATATTTAAAGGGTATCCCCCTTATTGGTATGGTTAGAATAAATGGATGTGGGCTTAGACTGCTCTCATCCCTGCTATCCCTGCAATGGGGCTAAACAGATGACTTCAGCCTCCAGGCTCTCACGCTGGCACCATCCATTAGTGCAGCTCTCAGCATTCATAAAAAATGTATTATGGTTTGTAAATCAAATCAGAAGCACCTCCGTATTCCTTGTCCCACAGAAAGGTGGTACAGCACCAGGAAAGTTCAATGTATTTTGAAGGTCTCACAATGCTCACTGAAGTATCATGGCCACAGAAAGGAACTGAGCCAGGATGCCATAGAAGAGGTTTCGTGTGCTGTCACATTAGCCTCAAGACTGGACCAGAAAATCTGCTCTCCAGAAGCACAGACAAAGAAACCACCTTGAGACAACATTGGTAAAGACAACTAGGAAACTGCATGTATAGGGAGAGAAAGGGAGACATAAAAACATCCTCATCCAAGGAAGCCTCACAAGCATGCAGGGAAGCATCCTTCTGCACACTAAACAAGCAGGACAAAGCACCTAGCTCTCTGGACAGACAGAAATAAGCATGGAAAGGACAGAAGTCAAAGGACTATTCCTGGGTAATGCCAGACAGCAAATGCTCCAACCTGCAGATTTTTTTTAACCAGATCAAAAAGTTCCATATAATAAGAGGTTATAATTACTGAGCTTTTCCAAATGAAAAAGATCTATTTTGAAACAACTTTTTTTCCATTTTGTGGGTCAAGAAGTCGAACTACATAACAGAGTCTGCTAAGCTCCTACTGTCTCATAGTCATCTTGATTTTCCTTCTCCTTCTCTGGGAAGCACTTAGCTCCACCACTGCTCTTAGCATGTGGCACACTACCTCACACACAAGGCTGATGAAGACAGATTTTAAACTGAAAGAACAGTGATTAGAAAAACAGGAGAGGGACAGAAAGAGAGAGCTCAGATACACCCAGAAGACTGCATCACTTGACTCAAGCTTGGTAATATTTTTCATTAAGAAAAGAATAAGAACCTTTGTGCAACTAGAGGGGGAAAAATAAAAACCCAACAATGGTACAACTTCTCATCTGGAAGAGACGCCTCCTTCTAGCATTCAGGCTGAAAAAAACCACAGGAAAGAACAAAATTTTTTTCCATTTGCTGGCTTGTCCTTCTCCTAGAAAACAGATACGCTGAAGATAAATTCAATGATCAAAAAACCAGAGGGATTACATTCTTGTACAGTGCTGATCACTGGCAAATCCCCCTCTCTGCAGTTCAGAAACACAGCTTAGCATAACAGACCAGATTTATCATTGCCTTGTCCTTCGCACCACTTACAAAGCAGATCTAAGTTGCTCCTGTCTCAGGAGTCCTCATTCACATACTGAGATGAAATAAATACCACAACCGTTCCGCTGACAGAGGTATAAGCCACCGTACCGAATGCAGAGAGTCAGTCCCACTGGGTAACTGCCACAAACGGGGCCCATCTCCATTGCTCCACGTCGCATCCTTGCAACAAAGCATTTGTTTCAGCTGTAGGCCAGTGGATGCTCCAAAAATCTATCTGACATCACCCAAAAAACCCATCAGGTGTATTCAGCAGTTCCTAGGAGGGGAAACACAGCTCCTCCCTTCTGTCCTGTATTTAGAATATGGAGTCTGCAGTTGCACAGGCACAGAAGATAACATGAATAAATAAAAAGGGAAAACTAGAGATGACTGCTTTCTTCAGTTTTATTACAGGGCATAGACCCTGGAAAGCTGCCTCATACATCACCAAAAATGAAAATTTCCTTTACACTTGTGCTGTGGCTGAAGACACGCTGCCTTCTGCAAATATCCAACTTTAAGCTACTCTGTGGATAGTTCTGAAGTGTTATCTAATATTCAGTGCTATTCAGTGGCTGGAAAAGCAATTTCTGCAATATTTCTTATTAATAGCCACCCATAAGCTACAAATTTAACTTGGTAGGGATGCACAGTCAGGGGATCCAGCTCCAAAACAAAACATCTCAAGTCAAGAGCTTTGCTAATGCCTCCAGCAAACTTGCGAGGAGTTAGGAAAACTGTGAATCATACCACTTGAGCAATACTTCGATTCAAACCACACTTCAGCGTACACCCGTCTGTCTGAACTGAACTTGTAACTATTTCTGCTGTAGAAAGCATCCTCACCGCTGTCTCTCTGTACAAACTTGCCTGGAGCAGGAAGCAGATAAAGCTCTGCAATGCATCTCTCGAGAGCTGCGGAATATGTTGAAGAGAATTAGAACCGTAAGCAGGAATCAGTCTGCACTTGGAAGGAAACCTTTCCTATTAAAGATTTGTTTTCTAAGCTGCTTGTTGGTGCTGGTATCCAAATCTCTGCTGTCTGATCTTATCACAAGTTGTACCCTGCCAGGCACAGGATTAGAGCTGGCCAGACTGAGATGGTAAGTTATTAATGTGGATACTTGGAGACACATGTTGAAATTCCTGATCTTCCACTGCCTCTCTCTGTGACCTGCAGCAGTAAGCTAAGCCCCAATCCACAAAGCAGGTATTCAGGGGCATAAAACTATTTAATTCCTATTGACTGGTTTTCCAAAGGAAATAAATGGCTCTGTGAATTTTGGGCCTTTAGCCCTTGTGTGCAGCAGAGCTCATCTGTAAAATGGAAGTAAAACCCCATCATCTGCAACTCAAAATACTAAATGCTTAGAGGCAAATGGATCAGGCACTACAGGAAGAAAAGGGGCTGCACACATGCTTGGAAAAAGCAAAGAAGACACTGCAAAGGTGAAGTGGGTCCCTGGAGCAGCTGGCACACTTTCCTTTGATCAGATCTAGATCATGTCAGCCCTCTTTGGCATAAGAAATATAACAGTCTCCAACTACTACATGCCATAAAAAAATCTCAGGGCTTGGGCTATTAATTAATTTGATTTGGAAACTGTAGCAAAGTCAATATCTCATCTTCCAAACCTCTGAGGGCCTTCAACTTCATCAGGCCAAACCACCGCCAGTTTGATCCTGGGACTTGCCCTGTGGGACTGCTGCAGCCTTCATCCCTGCTTTCCACTCCATCTCATCTCCGTACCCAGGGGCTTCCTCCTAGCCTCCTACCAAGCAGGTACTTCTTACATCTTCCAGTTCTCCTCCAAGTGATGTGTGGAATAGCAAAGTCATGACTCTCATCTCTTCTCCATCAGCCTTAGTGGGAGAGGAGAACATCTACACCTCCCTTTCTCTGCACATCATCCAGGACAGGCTCTTGCTATCGCTCAGCTGCATGGATATGCATTTGGTTCTTGCTTTCTGGTTTTCCTTCCCATGCTTATAAGCTCCTTGGGTGCCCTGTTCCCTTTCCATTTACCCTTCCTGGTTCTTCACCCCAATTCCAGACAGCTCTTCATCTCTATCCTCTTCCAGCTGGATCAGCCTCCTCCCACCTCCTGCACTACCAGCTCCCAGCATCCTCCTCTGCTGTCCTGAGCTGGTGCCTCTGCTACACAAGGAGCTGCTACCATTCCCCGCACCGATGGCCTTTGAAATCAGTAAAGACCCTTTGTTCTCTTGAGGGCTGAGAGCTTCCAATGCCTGCGCAGACATGGAGAGGAGCAGGGGGAGCAAAGGGAAGAATGACGGCATGCAGTTTCCTTTCCAAGCTCCCCACAGCCCTTGACCAGCAGCTACCAGTGACACTGGAAGGGCAGCACTGCTTTGACATAACAGCAAACAGCAGAACGGCCCAGGAGATGGCATCCTGCCAGCCTGTGCCAGTGCCCACACATCTCCCGAGTCAGACCCACTGGTGGGACCACTTGCCTGCCCAGCATCACGGAGATGGACAGACTCTCCCATGGCCACCAACACACTCTCAGTCACAAGGAATTGGGGCACTTTATTTCAGTGCAGCTCAGCTGGTATTGGGTCCCCACCCAAGCCATGCTCCTACTCAGCTTTATGGACCGGCCAACCTGCTGAATGCACTTTGGCATTGGGAGAGAGACAGCCCCAGTGAGGAGTGGTGGGAACGGACCTTTGAGGAAGCCATTTGAGGAGGTCATGCTTTTTTTTCTTTCCATAACATGCCCCCATTCCCTAGCCCATTTTCCATCTCATGTAACTAGGGCTTTTCCTTATAAAAGAATTTCAGGACCAAAAATCCGAACCAACACTTGGACAAACACCCAAACTCTGGTTTTATTATGAGGCAAAAATGACCTCAAAAACCTGGCCTAAACAAATGGCCAGAGGGAAAAAGATGGAATAAATTAAAGGATATAATTGTGGCTGGGAAAAGAGGGAAGGAGGTCGCTCAATAGGATGAAAGCCAGATTTGAGAAATAAGAAATGAAAGGAAGTGTCAGCTTGAATCAGCCAGGCTGAAAACTGCTACTGATTTTGACTGACATACTAAGACTTTCCGACTGCAAACTCTTTCTCTAATAAGCTGCAAATTCACCCCTACACTTTTACTTTGATCTTAATGCAAATGTTTTATAATGGACAGATTTAATGATGTTCAGGTGCTTATTGGTTCTATCAGACGATACTGGAATCAATCTCCCCCTTTAGAAAGCTTGGGTTAATGGCAAAGTTTATTAAACTGCATGCAGTCATTCAGAAAAGATCAATAGAGACATGATTACAGAGCAACCAGAGGATTAAACATGAGATTTATCACAAAATTAAACTGAATTAAATGTTCTCTGATAGCACTTGAAATGCTGTCGATACTCTTAACTGATAATCTATGCTTTCTGTGTTTACTTAACAGGCAGCAGGGATGTCTGACTCAAGAAAATGACTATAATGTAAAAACATAAGCTGCAAAGATTTGCTGAGAGCATTAAACCTCACCTAGAAAACCATTATTTCTTCCCATTAGAAGAGGAAAAGCATATTGTTTCTTTTTCCTGTTTAAGGGTGAGGAAGATACAGCCCTCTTGCCTCCCGTCAGGAATATTACAGGACAGATAAGACTCTAAAAGATACTATACAGCATTTCAACAAAATATTTTATGTTTCCCCCCATGACAGTCTTTATCTTATTCAGAATTATTTTTTCCTCCTTTCCTTCATTCTTAACAACCTTAATAAAACTTATTCCACACCCTGAGAGGTTTGCCAGCCTCTTCACCCTTCCTTTCCCTCTAGCTGAGCCCAGCTACCTCCCCAGGTTCGGACACTCAGACCTCTCCTTAATTTGGCTGTCAGATCACTGTGCAAACTTCCCTGATGTTCTCTTCAATTCCAAGCATGAAAACAAAACCTAGAAGCACCAGCACCACAGTACCACTGGTCTAAGAAAGAGATAAACAAATAATTTTAAAAAAAATAATAATCAGGGTAATTTTACAGAGAGAATCAGAATCTGTATTCAGACAGTGTTCTTCTGGGACAAGATCCATCCCTGCAACAGGGCTGGAATTTCCCAAAGCCTGCTGTGTCCTGAGATGTGTTATCAGAATCACACAGAGATTATTGCCATCTGCGCTATAATAACGTGGTTGGCCTGGTTTTGAGGACCAAAACCTCAACTCACAGCAGGAGAGGAGCAGGAGGGAGGGAGGGGAGGAGCGGGAGCTCGCGAGTACACAAAAGACCAGATGTAAAGTAATAACCAATCACAACCTCAACTCTGATCAATCTGGAACATCTTCATGTTTCTGTGGCTTTCCAAAACAGCCACAACACAAACTCAGCTGAAGAGCTCCTGTAAGAGTGTGTGTTCAACAAGCAAGCAGGCTGAGGGATTTCAGCTTCCAGGATGCTTTCTTCCTTCCTATTTTTCAGAGCAGCTGTATCCCACCATCCCCTCCACCAAAAGTTTAATAAACCTTACCTTGATAAGACACCTCAAAGGAAACATGACCATTCAACAGCAAATAAATCACCCCAAACAAAAAAAAAACCACTGAAAAATCCCTCATCGACTATCATGAATTGAATTTTTACTGACTTAGAAGAGCTTAGCTGCTTTCTAAACAGGCTCAGCTATCCCTAGTGTACTTTGCAAAATTCAATCCAGTAATCCAATCCCAGATGCATTACGTGAAATCTTATTTCTCCAAGCTCTGGAAAAGAACAAGCAAGAGGAAGTCTTTAGGAACACTAATTTGCCAATAAATACTGACTGAGCCAATTTGTGCTTTTGCTGCTTTTTGGGTAGAAAATAAAAGGGGAAAAAAAAATCCCAATGAAAAAAAAGCTGCTGTCTGAGTACTACATCCATCCCATCATTAAAACTTCACTTGTGGATAGAAAAGATACCATGGAACACGTACCCTGAAATTAGCCCAGCATGTGCTGCCCCAATAAACAAATCCTCAGAAACTAGATTAGAGTCATTCCCAATAGGTTTCCACTGCAGAAATCACTACCAGTTCTGTCCAGAAAAGGAAAATCTCTGTAATATCTAATAAATGGACCAAAACAGCTAAATGAATAGCAGGGCAATAGCACAGCATGTTCTAGCAGCAACCAATGAAGCTATAGTCAATACACACAGTGGCTGTTAAATTTTACATCAATACCATCACACAATTAAGTGACTGAACGCCTGAGCAGAGTAGTAAAGCACTCGGCATTATGTGAGCTCTGAGACTGCGTGTGTGAGGAAGGGAAGCAGAGATCCACCATGGTACTCCAGCATTAAGAGCAAGCCCGTGTTTATCGCTTTCTCTCTGTGCTTTATGGGATGCTCTGCAGATGACACAGATGGCATTAGTAATACATGAGCGCTGACGATCACCCGGCTCCACGACTCTGACGCTAACCCAAAATGGCAGCTGTTTTGTCAGGGGAGCAAGGACCAGGTTAGCAGCTGCACGTTACATTAAACATCCAGCTCTGACAACATCCTTCTGTCTTGACACTCTCCTTCAGGACCCCAATTTATCTCCATTCGAGTAGGCTGCTGGCCTGGCTTACAGGCTCTCCTTGCTGCTGCCTGGCTGCAGACCCAAGAGCCACAGCTGCCCAGCAGCAGGGAGACCCACTGCCCTTAAAATAAGGATTTTTGATTTCTTGTGTTTACATGTGGAATATAGGGAAGCAAAGCCCACCTGAATGCAGCTGCACATCTCAATGCATCACCTAAGAGGTAGGCTGCAGCCAAGCAGGTAACAGCAACAGCATCAGACATAAAAAGGTGATTTATCAGGCAGTTTTCCCTGAAAGTCAGCAATGAACACCATCACTACAGTTCTTGCTTTTGTCAACAAGGAGCACATTGGTGCTGGTACCAGAGCAAAGCAGAAGCTGAGAAGCAGCTCACGTCTGCATGATGGGCTGAAGTGGTTCATGTTTCTGCCCTGGGCAGACAGCACTTGGCAAGGTGCAGGAAAGCGAATCATCTCCAATGAGAGGCATGTACCTGCCAAATGTGCTCCTCCTCTTCTGTCCCATAGCTGTGAGATGCTTTTTCTGCCTCCTCTGGTCACTAGGCACAGAGATCCAGGGCAACAGGCTGATGAAAACTTGGGACATGGAGCTGGAGGGGTTTCTGATTCACCAAAAAAACCCCCTTCCCTCAAAAAGCTGTAGCTGCACACTCTGTGTTTTAGTAATTTAATGGTCAGGATAATAAATTTGTCAGTCATGACAAAGAAATTCCCTAGAAACTGGAGTGCTCAAGTGTCATTGAAACTACATCTATTTAGCAAAGAGATGAATGCCTTCACTGAAGACTGTCGTGTGATTAAGCATCTGTCACTGTCTCACACAACGGCTGCTCCTACTTGAGTACCACTGGAAGCTCTGTGGCTCTTTTTTTCCTACAGATGTGAAGATGATCTTGATGTGAAAGGAGATCAGCAACTGAAAACCCAATTAATGAACTGACATATAAGCAGCGAGTCATTCCTACAGGTCTTCTATTCCTGTTGACATGTCCAAGCTTAAATGAACCTGATTATAAAAGCTTAAGTTTTACAATTAAAAGGTAATAGATTTTGCTTTCTGCCTCAGTTAAGTTTCACTCAGACCTTCATCATAGGGCTTGACCTTTCTCTAGAGGACTGTTTGATTTTTGGGTTCTGTTTTTACAAGGACTGAGATGCCAAATCTGTGTAGTGTCTCAATTTCTTAAAAATTTGGGGTGATAAACCAGGCAACTGTTGTGTTGCTGTTACCTTTAGCCTTCTAGCTGAGCAGGACCTTTCACATGAGTACCCTGCTCAACAGTCACTGAAACCAGGGGAAGTTTTCCAGGGAATTTCTGCAGGCTCCACTTCCTAAGGCGCACTCCAAGGTGTTGGGAGCAGAGAATACACTGGTTAGTGCACAACTCTGCTCTCCTATCTTCATTGCTAAAATTTCATGAGAAGTCCCAGTGAAAACATGGCTGAATGAGGGAGATGAGAAAGCTTGTTGTCCTAGGGTAGAAGATATAAACATAAAACTTGGTCCTTTAGAGCGGGGATGGGGGAGAGGGGAGGGTGGAGGGAAGAAAAGGCTATGACAGGTCTTTCAAAGCAAGAAGGAATGTCTGGTTGTACAGAACAAGGCTGCATCTCAAATGAATGGCCTGAAAGCAAGATAAAGGAAGAAAAAGAAAGGAAAAGGTCAGTGGCACAGACATTACACTGGGAGACATACAAATGCAGTTATTCCAACTTAGACCAGTTGAGAATGTGCTCTAATTAGAGGAATTATTTCTGCACACAAGAAAACAAAGCACTAGATGCTCAACCTATGGCCAGGAATATGAGCCACTAACAATTACAGGGACTACTAAATCTCAGGTGAGCCATTTGTGCCCTCCCACCCGAGGGCCAACAAGCAATAACTTCCTTTAACTAAACGATTGCCAGAACACATGCACAACATATCAAAACAAGCTTAGAGCTGCAGGAGACAAGATTATCAGAAATTCTTCCACTCTGAATCCTAAGTGTTTAGAGCAAGAGGTTTGGAAGACTGGTCTGCTGAAAGCCATCACAGAATTGGAAAGTTTCCGAGCAAGGCAGAATACTGGGGGAGGAGAATGTGGGGGAAGGGGAGCCCTTCTCAGCACATTCCCATTCCCAGCTGAGCACAAGCACACACAGTACCATTTGGGAGGCAACTTTATGTGCTCTTAGTAGTAGATTAATGAATGTAATTACCTAACATTGTGGCTGTGAATGCCGCAAAACTGTAATTTATAGCATGCTGTAAAGTTCTAATGTGTTTTTATGTCCATAAGCTGCTTAACCATAATCTAATGCATTTGTACACGAACACCCTCCTAAGTGGTTCCCAGCTAAGCAGTGAGCACAAGTCCCCTTCGCCTGTGTGCTTCTGCTTTACGTCTTGATAACCCAACCTCTCGTGTTGGGCACCTGAGAAGCAGCTGCTAATGATATGAATAATTGGAAGTCTGGTGGCAAGAACTTCTTTCCTTACTTGATGAAATAAGTCCCTGGCTGGCCAAAGCTGCAGCACTAATTAATAGAAAGCATCAGTCTCTTACAGGACTGAAACAAAGCCATAAAGGTGTGCCTGGTGAATGAAGGGATGAAATTTAGGAACCTCAGCCAGGTGGAGAGCCAGGACTCACCCCCACTTGCTCCCACTTCTTGGGCCCCTCAGCCATGGTGGGATGTGCTGGGTACCACCTCTACAGCCAGGATACTGGGTAATAACAAAAATCAAACTACAGCATCATGTCATTTCCAGAGAGTATTTACATGAACTGTCTCAAAACACTTCCCCTGCTTTTGCTTTCAGCTGTTACGCTCTTCCGCTTGCTGCTGGCAGGACACCGTGGTCACTCGATACCTCCTCTGCTAGACAGACATGGTCAGGACTCCTGAAGTACATGCTTATTGTTGCCACTAACTCATTTAGGCAAACCATTTAACTTCTTTATGCCCTTGCTTAACCATCTGTAAAATGGGACTAATAATAAACCTCAGAGGGATTTAGTAAGGCTTAATTAAATGGTTTGTAAAGTGCTTTGAGATCCTCAGGAGAAATGTGCTGTGCAAGTGCAAATTATTATTATTGTTACAGTGCTTTCTACTTCCAACACAGTTAAATATTAATGATCCAGTCCTCCTAATGCCCAGTGATACAACTTTCCTGAATAGTAATTTTCTCAGCTAAAAAGAAATGGGAACCAGTGGCAGGACAATTAAAAAAAACAAAACCAACAAACAACCAAAACCACTTTCTTGCTTGTTTATAAGTAGTCTGAAAGAGCAGACAAAGTAAATATTTTAGTATGCATTAAACTAAGGATGTGGATCCCAAATGTATGCTTCAGTTCAGAGCTAAAACCTAATGCTAATTACAATCACAGAATCACACAACATTTGCATTACACAGCACCAGAAACCTATTCAGGAGAAATCTGTATCATAGCTAATACATAACAAATGCTTTTCCTAGTTAAAAATGTACCCCTTTGCAGAGATCATGGCATGAGTGACCTGATGAGCACTCAAGTAAAACCTTCTTGCCAGAAGGAACGTCAACGTCCTGTTCATAAGACTGCTGTGGCTTTGGGGCAGGGGAGGCACCTCCTGGATTCTGTGTAAGATACATCTGTTGTGATCCACCAAAAATCATCTGTAAAAACCAAAGAGCCACAAACCCTCCTCTTTCCTAAAAAGAAGAAAAATGAGAAAACTGGACTTAAGAATTCAGGTTGTAGGAGCTGAATGAACAGGACAGAGTTTGCTGCTTGCTTACCCTGTGAGCCCAGGGAGCTGCAAGGCATAAACTGCAGCCACACACAGAGCAATGAACTCTTACTGCTCTTGGACACGTTAGAGTCTGGTAAAGCAGAACTCCCCATCACCAATGACAAGTATTTTCTTAATATTTCTCAGCACTTATTTTCTCAGTTAAAATATATCATCTTATATTAGAAGCCAAACCAAATATTGAAGAAAAAAACCCAAACAGAGAGGTATTAAGGTTACCCATGCAACCTTAGACAGGCTCCTCTTCAAAACGACAGCATGGTGTCATGTTTAATTATATGGTGAACTATGATTTTTCTGTTTGATCTCCATAGTACATAACTAAGATATGCAAAGTATCGATAATGAAGTGCAAACATGTTTTTTTCCCTGTCCTCATGCACTGCAGAGTGAGCCTATCAAAAGAAAAAGCTGATTAAAAAGGACTTCTAATTTACTTATTATATTACAGGTGCTAAATGTCATTGAAAGGAAAAAAAAAACCCAAACCCAAAAACCTCACAACACATCATCATCATTCCCAAGTGAAAAATCCTCTTTTCACTGAAGCCCAGGACACCAGAACAGAGAAACGTAGCAAACAGAAACACATAGAGCTTGTATGCTCAGAGTGATGAAGTCTGTATCACCTAACAGAGGTTGATCTGCTGACTGTACAACAGATGACACACCTAAGACGTAGGAAGCTTGAACAATAATGATGGGTTTTTTTAATTTTACAGACCTTGACTGACCCCACTGAATTGAGATGGATTCTCCTCCTGCAGTCAGTGTAGACACAGGACCCCTTCTAGACGGACACTTCTAGGTGAGGGAACTGACTGAGGCTGTGGAGATGTCCACCTCCTCTCCAGCAGTTGTGGAGGGAACCTACAGTGATCAAGTTCCCAAAACTTTGGCACCGTGCTTTGGTGGGATACGAATCATAAAGCTAAGGGTCTCAAGCTGTAATTCTCCTATCACCTGTGGAATTGGCAACAACTATCCCTCTAGCTCAGTGCTAAACAAAGTACAGGGATAAAGTAACCTCCCCAGGTCCCATTAAAGGTGAGGAGAGCATCAGGACTGAAACCCTGCAAGCTGTTCTCCCTCCTCCTCCTGCTCCATCATGGAATGAAAAACATTCTGACTTGCTTCAGTTTTCTGTACCTCACTCATCCGATCAGGCTCTTTATTCCTTATTCATGCAGCAATGCTGTGCATGCTTCACCCAATCTATCTGGAATTTCAGACTTCATCTACATAAAAATCCATTGTTCAGAGCCTTCAACACAGGATCAGCTAACAGTCAATGCTTACACAATGCTAAGCACCCAGAAAAACACACGAGAGGAACTACTTTCCCAGCTTCATGCAAACAATCTCAAGGTGACCTGTGTAAATCTTTGATGCTTTCAAACCCAGCCAGAAGAGCTGTTACTGCAGCATGAGATCCATCAGATGATGTCCACCAGCTCCAAAACAGATTGGCTGAGCCAGTGCTGAACAATAAACTGCCCTTATCACAGAATAACAGAATCACAAGGTTGGAAAAGACCTTGAAGATCATCAAGTCCAACCATTCCCATCCTAAGCTAAACCAGATCCCTAAGTACCTCATCTACCCTTTTTTTAAACACACCCAGGGAAGGGGACTCAGCCCCTCCCTGGGCAGCCTGGGCCAGGCCCCAACAACTCTGCCAGGGAAGAACTTTTCCCTCACATCTGAGCTGACCCTGCCCTGCCTTGACACATTTCCCCTTGTTCCATCTCCTGTCCCCTGGCTGAAGAGACCAGCACCCACCTCTCTGCACCCTCCCTTCAGGTAGCTGCAGGTGGTGGTAAGGTCTCCCCTCAGCCTCCTCTTCTCCAGGCTGAACACCCCCAGCTCCCTCAGCTGCTCCTCAGAGGATTTGCCCTCCAGCCCCTTCCCCAGCCTGGCTGCCCTTCTCTGGACTGGCTCCAGGACCTCCATGTCCTTCTGATGGTGAGCAGCCCAGAACTGGACCCAGCACTCGAGGTGCAGCCTCCCCAGTGCCCAGTACAAATGCCGAGTATGGGTAACCCTGTACAATACCAGCCAAAAACACAAACTGGGCAACTCCACAGCCTCTAACCACGAGGGTGCTGTCACTTCTGAGCAAATGAAATCACCAGGTATTGCTGTGGGGTTACAGGAGTTGCTATCACAAAGGAATGATGCTTTTTGAGACATGAAGTCTACAGAAAGTCCCCCACTGGTTATAAACTTTCTCCCAGGCAATCCTACACGTCACAGATTAGAAAGAGATGATTTGTAACAATTTTATGTTAGCAATAATTTTAAACCTATCCGCTTCAACATAAGAATTTCTATATATTTCACTATTTAATTTATTTAGCCTTCTAGTGTTCTTAAATTAGGGAGGCATTTTACTGCACTCATTGGCATTTTTACGACAACTGAAACTTGGCTTCATTTTTAAGTGGAATTTCTGCACCTGAAGAGCTAATTAGTGCCTGTGCCCACACTTGGAACACAGGTGCAAAAACACAGACAGGAGCTACACACACATGGATTGCCTGGGTGGAAAGATGGGTATCATTCTGAGATCATGGATAGAGCATCTCTGTCACTAGCAGATAAAGCTAGGACTCTTTTCTTTTCCTACTACTCCACAATTAAAATCTGATGGGTGACCAAACACTGCAATCGCTAAATCTGTTTTTTCCTAAATGAGGATTAAAGAGTCACTGTACTACAGAGACAGGTTGCCAGTTATTATATTAACATACTCCATCTTTCCTTACTTTGGCTTTAAAGTGTAAAGGAGAGAGAAGAGCTGTGGCAGCCTTGAGCTCCATCCCTTTCGCCTTCACCACCTGATTATTTTCAGAATAGAAATGTTGGCCTCCATCGGTACCTGCACACAGCCTGACTGCCCGTAATGATGATATACCTGTGTGCCTGCACCAGGCCACCTGTTTGCAGCCTCCCAGGAAGCTTTACAGATAGATAAAAAGCTTCCAATATTTTCTCCACATAAACTGTAAGCAATCCATCAAGTTGTTTACATCACCCCGAGATATATGCACCTTTATCATTACAAGAGCTGTCTGCAGAAATGGGATGAACACACAGACGTCATAAATCTCTCCTTTTAAAGAGGCTTCCTAGATCACATCATTTTTGTTAACAGGAAACCCACCCACCAGCATCCCAAGTACATCCATGAGGGGACACAGCACAACAGAGAAGGGCAGAAAAGCAGAAGGGTTTTAAAACACAACCAAAGCACTCAACGGAGGATGCGACAAGGCCTACAGTGGTGGTATTTTGCTTGGCTGAAGAATTGTTGTTGCACAAGCATTTGAGGCCAGGTAGCTTCTGCCAATATTTTGAACTACCTGCAAATCACCCTGTCTGGCCCTCAAACGTTCCCTGTGAACACAGCCAGACCATTGCACATTCACAGCATTTAACATTCTGGCTGTTTGAGTAAACACTGTATGTCACACAGGGAAACGTGCTCAGGTTCTGAGGGGAGCAGGACACAGAATACCTTAGCAGCCCTTGTCCTCACCCATCAGAGATTGCACACATTTAGCCAACTGCAGCCCTCTGTCACCACCAATGTGTCACCACAGAGACAGATCCCCAATGGGCCTTTCAGCACTGAATACCACACACTGCCAAGACCAAGTCACAGGCTTATCCACTGAGGGAGGGAAAACTCATCTCCAACAAGGAAGACCACTGTCTCCACACTGTGGTAACACCTCTTTTAAACCAGGTATCCTTTTGAGTTAGCAACTAAAAACTACACCAATTCAGCAGCTCTTCTTTGAGGTACCTGCTAAAGAAAGTGCAAGGTCCTGCACCTGGGTCAGGACGATTGTCCTCATCAATACAAGGCTAGGAGATGATGTCATGGAGAGCAGCCCTGCAGAGGAGGACTTGGAGGTGCTGGTGAGAGGCTTGACATGAGGTGACAATGTGCACTCACAGCCCAGAAAACCAACTGTCTCCTGGGCTGCATCAAAAGGAGCATGGCCAGCAGGTCAAGGAAGCTGATTCTGCCCCTCTACTCTGCTCTCGTGAGACCCCACCTGGAGTACTGTGTCCAATTCTAGGGTCCCCAACATAAGAACAACAGGGAACTGTTGGAAGGGGTCCAGAGGAGGCCACTGTAGATGATTAGAGGGCTGGAGGACCTCTCCTGTGAAGACAGGCTGAGAGAGTTGGGGTTGTTCAGCCTGGAGAAAGCTCTGGGTAGAACTTACAGCAGCCTCCCAGTCTCTGAGGGGCCTACAAGGAAGCTGGGGAGAATCCTTTTAGAAGGTCATGGAGCGACAGGATGAGGGGGAATGGTTTTAAATTGGAAGGGGTAGATTTAGATTGGATATTAGGAAAAAATTCTTCACTCTGAGGGTAGCAAGGCCCAGGCACAGATTGCCCAGGGAGGTGGTGGCTGCCCCCTTCCTGAAAGTGTTCAAGGCCAGGTTGGATGGGATTTGTGCAGCCTGGTGGGAGGTGTCCCTGCCATGGCAGGGGGCTGGGACTTGATGAGCTTTAAGGTCCCTTCCAGCCCTAACAATTCGATGAAACAAAGCAGAAAGCGGCAGAGGGTCTGGTGAGAAGATAACCAGCAGTGCTGCAGAAAGCTGCCCAAAAAGGAAGGGATAGGTGTGGGGGGAGCAGAGGGAAATTCATGTCTGCATCAACTCTGAACCGATACCCCAAAGCCAAAAGGAATCTATGCTTAAGAGGGGCAAATCTCACCTCAGTGAGGGTGGGGACTTTGACAAGCATCCAAAACAGACCTACCATGTATTTGCTCTCAAAACCTCTTTCCTGTTTATCTGCTAAAATAAATAAGGAAAAACAGAAATTGCCATTGTAACCATCTATCTTTTTCTTGAGACATAAATTCTCTCACAGACGAATATTTTCTTTTTAATCACAGTATTTAGACAAAATAAACCACTTGAGAAAAACAGGACATGCAAAAATAACAACAGACTTGAAAGTCTGGACCTTAGCATGGGGTACAGAGAGAATTAAACAAAAGCAGATTAGAATTGGTCTGGGAAGCAGCAAAATGCATTGTCAGAGAGGCACACAAAATTACAGAGATGACCTGAACACAATCTGCTGTCTCCCTATGGTGTCCCTGGGCTGTGGCCCATCCCGAGCTGTGACCATGGGAGCTGGAATCCATCTCCTTTACCCACCCAGGACCTGGCCACGAACAGCGGCAGATCCCAAACCTCACACTCCACCACAGCAGAGCTGAGTTGGTTTTGCCACTGCACAGGAGTAAGTGTGGTTCTTTGTCTTAAGAGTCTGAAATATAATTAATGATCAATCAGCTGAGGGAAAACACATGCACCTTTTTTTTTTTTGGCATATAAAATTACATTTGCCATTTCAGAAGGAACATTTTCAGCTGTGACAAGCTGAAGAGACACAAAAAAAAGGTTTTCAGGGAGAAGTGATAGTTTTTACAAGTCACATTGATAGCAGAGGAAGGAAAGAGAAGCTTCTGGGCATGTCTGTCTTCCATGGGGCTTGGGTGGCTGAAAGCCTGACAGGTTTTCCCTCATGCCACATAACAAGGAGTAAGGATCAGGAAAATGTGGTGGGAAGAGACCCTTGATTCCTGGAAGAAAAAAGACACTCCCTTCACTTCCATTTTCTTTCCTTGTCAAAAGCAAGCTGTCTGCTGGGCAGCAGGGAAAATCCATCTCCTCAGTATACAGCATGAACCTTCAAAGCATCTTTCGTGCTTTCCCAGATCTTTTGCTGGAGTGTTGATAAGCAGAATGATAAAGACCAAACAACACAAATGTCAATGGAAGGCAGCTCAATGAAGAGGATAAGTCTTTGTGTAGGAAACAGGTTTCCTTTTCTTCTCTTTATCAGGTGCTCTGTTCTGTGGTTGCACATTGTTCCCATACACCTCTGTGTGCAATGCACCCACAGGACACGGACGGAGTAAAACTAGCAATTTCTATCAGTGGCAAATTGTAAGAAGATCAACTGTGTCTCTCCACAGCCTGTATGGAAACCAGTTGGAAGAGCTACTGAAGGAATAGATGTTCCAGCTTTGGAGAAGCAACGTTTAATCGGATAGAACAAAGTGTGCATCTCTGATAACCATGTTTGCAGAGATAGGAGCCCAAACTTAGGTTTGCATTTGCAGGAAAACATGAAAAATTCAGTTTTGCTATACACTGTTCAAGCCATTTATCAAACCCTGATAACAGCCACGTATTTTATAAAGTCCCTCTGTTTAACAGCTCTGTGTTGTCACCTGAAGTTATAAATTGCCTCTCTTTAATCTACAGGGCTATGATATTTTTGTGGCACTGACATTTTCCTTTCAAGCATATCAGTTCTTCATTTCAAATAATAGTTGCTCATTTTATCTGCCCTTTAAATGTTTAAAAAAGATTCAAATTGGATTAAAAAAATAAAAAAACCCAACAAAAACCACCCCCAAAACCCCACAGTGTTTTCTGGATTTATGTTTTTCTGATGTGTTTTCCATGCTGTAACCAATCAAACAAGCTCCTTAGTTCCCTCCAGTGAAGGATTACTGAGTTTTTATTTATGTTTCTCCTTGTTTAGCCTCCCAAGCAGCAATACACTTCTACCAGCATCTCAGCTTCAGCTCCCACTAAGAAAATAAAAAGCCTGCAAATGTGATCAGCCTTGGAGATAGTCCAGGAGGAGAGAGCTGCTCAGCCTCTTAACTCTGCTCCAAAAACACCTGGTCTGACTTTGCAGGCACAGCGTTCCCCCCCAGCTCTGCCCCCCCGTATGTGTTCAGTACAGCCTGAAGATCACTCACTGCATTTCCCATTCTCTTGCTGACATCTGACAGGCAGGAGGAAAATAAGGGGAAACAGCACCGAGCAATGAAGGCCAAAGATAAGTTAAAGACTGATAAAGACTGTAACCTCCATCTTCCAAGACAGCCCCGAGTTTTGTATAAAATGTCCCTCCTGATCTACACTTACAAAGCTTTTCTTTCCCTTCCCAGGGACAGGAAACACTTAACCACACTTTTAAACTAATGGTCAGCTTTAAACAAACACAAAGCATGGGTTCCTTTCCATGGAAAGATTCCAGCTCTTATATTTAAAATCAATCTTAATCTATTTGGCTGTGCAGAATTGTTCTCAAAACCACTGCCTCCCAACAACCCCACTGTGAAGAATTTGAAGGTATTTGAGGCATTGGAGTGTTTTGGAGACCAAACCTTCCAAGGAGTGGCTGAGGGAGCTGGGGGTGTTCAGGCTGCAGAAGGGGAGGCTGAGGGGAGACCTTATCACCACCTACAACTACCTGACAGGAAGGTGTAGAGAGGTGGGGGTTGTGCTCTTCACCCAAGTGACAGGTGACAGGACGAGTTGGATGGGCTCAAACTGCTCCAGGGCAGGCTCAGATTAGACATTAGGAAAAAGTTCTTCCCCAGAAGGGTATCGGGCATTGGAATAGGTTGCACAGGGAGGGGGTTGAGACACTGACCCTGGGTGTGTTTACCAGACGGACAGATGAGGTGATCAGGGATATGGTTTAGCACAGGACAGGTACAGTTGGACTTGATCTAAAAGGTCTTTTCCAACCTTGTGGTTCTGTAGTTAACAAAACGATGATCTCCCTACCAGGTAAGGGCTGGTCCCCTTCCCACAAATTCAGCTTTGCAGAAGGGTGCAGACTTAATCACTGAAGCAGCTCCTGGCATCAAAGACACTGCTTATGCCCAGGGACAGCCCAAATTGCTACCAAGCTATAAGCACTGATCCCCAACAAGAATATGCTGAGATTTTCCCTGAAGGGCACATTCCACCGATACAAATTCTGATTAATTCACTGGTAATGCTGATTTATCTTCTGGGGTTTTATGCCTGGTCTAAGTGAGATCACCTATAGCTGAGTTGGGATTTTTCCCAAGGTTAGACAAGAAAACAGAGCAACCTGTAGAGAGCATAGGGAACTTTTCATGAGTTTTCCCCACACAGAAGAAACAGAAAATGTCTATGTACTGTAACATCCTGGAATTAAAGGTCATCACAAATCTGACTGCTTTGTAGGCCAGGTGGAAAACACATTAAATATGGAACATTCCCTACAAAAGACAGACACCCACTGCATACACACCTCTACAGGAAAAGCTGTGTGTCAGTCTGTCACTTCATCCATGCTGCCACAAGGATCTGTGCTGCTCCAACCCCTTAGAGCCAAGACTGGATTATTAATAAGAGCTTGTTTTCACCCTGCACAGGCCTATCCTCTCTCTGCACCCTCTAATCTTTCAAATTCTTTATCGAGCTGTGTTCTACGCATGGTACCGGCCTGTCACATCCATCATCACAGTATCACTGAGGTCAGCTTCCCACTGACAGGTTCCCAAAAGAAAGCAAAGAAACAATTTTAGCAGATTTTTACCTGTCACCTGTGCAGTTATAGAAAGAATGGGATAGCAACACAGAGCTTCATCCTTGGGATTCATCACCACAAGACAACCGAGACTCCTGACTCAGCAGCCAGCCGTTATGACCTGGAACCCACTGAGACAAATACAACATTTTCAGGAACCTAACAGCTGCTAAATTCATTCCAGACACCTTACAAGATCCATAGAAAACATCCTCTAATGCCAACAGCCGCTGCTCTGACAAGCCACGGGCTTCTCTAAGCGCAGCGTGTTTCTAGGTGGCTATCAACGTCTGATTAACAAAGATGTCAGCAATACACCCATCTCCTCTCCCAAATAAGGGATCACACTATATGTTTCAAAGAATTACCTATGTAAGACAGAAAATCCAATACAAAGAAAGTTGTTTCTGTAGCTCAGGCTGAGCTGAAAGGGGAGCCTTCAGTTCCAAATCTTTCAAACACATGCAAGATCAAAGCAAGGCTTTCTGTGGCCTGGGGGGCAGAGAAACTACGCTGCTCTATCCTTTCTCTTACACAAACTACACATGTCTACTTAAAAAAACCCCACCCAAATGAAGCAGCACCTTTGCTTTCTTCACACCCCCCAAACTGGGCCACCTTCACAGATGCCCACACCAGCTGTACAGTCCTGCTGGTCCTTCCACCCACAGGTCAGCGTTTGAGAACTGGATGGATAGTACTGAATTTCAGCCCTTTACCAAAAAGGCAGTGAACATACAGATTATGAAGCCAGGGACACAACAACCATCCAGTGCAATTTTTCATTGCATTTGCTTGTATTTCAGGCTATTTGTTTTCATCCTACAGAGATATTAAGGCAATCTTGTTCCAAAGCAAACCGTGTGTCTAAGACCAGGGTAGGGGAGCAATGCAAACCATTCCTCTTAACACTGAAGAACACAGTCCACAGTAATAACAACTGGCAATACCTGAGTGTCTTCAAGCTAGATTCCAGCTCAACCATCACTGTATTTGGACAGATTAACTCTGGCTTGCAATCTTGGACCATCACGCAAAAGCAGTAAGGGAGGAAGGCAAGCAACTATTATTAACAAAGCCATGCAAAATGCCTCCGAGTTGCTCATCCAGCTGAGAACTGCCTTTTCTTGAAAACCCAAGCCCACACGCCCCAACTGATAGATCTGAATACACTGAGTGTCTGAACTACAATCATTTAGACACTGTCAGTGCAGGAAGCGCTGAGACACACGTACTTAGTGCTTACCACCGCCAGCAAGTAAAGACACCACGGAGGGGGCAGAGGGAACAACTGGATGTACATGTACGTGAGCTGAGTTAGAACTCGGCCTATGAGCTCACTGTGCACAACAGGGACAAGGTAGTGTTTAGGAGCCACATGAATGACTAAGGCATCAGGTTGGTCTCTAGCGGCCACGAGGGCCCAGAAATTCAAAGGTGTGAACATGACCTTGTCATCAACAGCTATTAAGCAGACAAATACAGCTGAGAGTTTCCGATAACAGAGACACCAGCCTACACAGTCCACTGGCAGTGGCAGCTGAACTCTCTTTCAATACCCTTTTCTTAAGGATTTGGGGAAACCTGTTAGCACGTTACATTCTGCAGTACTTTTAAGTCAGGCTTTTGTTTCAGGGGACACTTCTTGCCTTTCCCTTTAGCTGGGAATATTCTTCACAAGGAACCACAACTGCGCTGAAGTGTTCTAACTGGGACAGGCAACAGGTTTTTTTTAGGGGACACAAGGAGAAGTCAGGTGAGACTGCTCCAACTGCTGCAGTTACACCACTCGCTAAGGGCTGAGCCTATGCTCTTAAAGACAAAATCAAAACATGATCTAAGGCTAAGGAAAGAAAGCAAATAACTGCAGCTTCCACCCTTACTCTACCTCTGACAACCACGCTGCTGCACCGCACGCGCTCTAACCAGCCGTGCAGCAGACCCTGGGGCACAGGGACATGCCCTATGCACACAGATTGTTTAAAGCACCAGTTTTTCATCGATTCTCCAGTTCCAAGCTCACAGTGCCACTGCAAGAGCCAGAGATGAGGCTCCTGTTAAACAGAAAATAAAAAAAAAAGAAGCAGCAAAGTTTGGAAGGGGAATGTAAAACAGCACTGGAGGTAGATGGTGAGCAGAGACCCAGACTCACCACGTGGGTGCTGCATGCATGGGCTTCCACCTGTCATCCAACACATTTAAGATGAGCTTCAAGACCAGAGACAACAGTGACAGGCTTCTGGAAACACTAGGAGACATTAGAGACGCCTGGTCATCAGAAAACAACTCATTCTTTCTCCAACTTTATTTTTTTAACTCCTCTTTAATGACCTCAAAACGGGATGATAGGCAAAACAAACCTGTTCCTCTTGCCTATGAATTACATCCACTTTCCAGTTTATTTTTGGCCAGGTGTTAATTTTCTAATCTCTCTCTCTCTCTGTTGAGACAAAAGCAGTAGCACAACTGCTGGAGGGTATCAGTAGAATTTAATAGGAAATCTGGCTGGCTTTCCATCTGTAATCCCATGCAGCAGGACCCCAGTTAGCTGGGACAAGTCAGCCTTCAGCCTTCTGCTCAGCAGTGGTCAAAGGGGAATCTAGCATTAGTGACTGAATGGCTGTTCACGTCAGTTCAGAAGAAAGCCTAATCCTGGGGTAAGTTCTCTGCTTTCCTTCTTTCCTCAGCACAACACGTTGATCTGGCAATGCACAGGAACTCAATGCCTATCTGTTAGGAAGTAGATGAACTGCACAGTGCCTCTCGTCCTTCTCCCTTCTGCTTCCATGCAGAAAATTAAAGATCGCAGGATTCACAGTCTATACTAAACCCACTGGCTCAGATGATGAGTGAAACACTTCTTTTGGAGGATTAGCATGGAATAGATGGCAAAGGAATGCAATTACATTTTGCTTTCAGTGACATTAAGCATGAAAAGTATCCTTAGTTCAGGAAACCTGGCAGTATCAAAACTCAGTTGATGATAAAGATGATTAAAGAAAAAAATGCTCACATGAAACGACTTTGCACAGAAATATGCAGCTCTTTGCAAAGAGAGGACTGAAAGCTGCTGTGATCACCTCAGGAGGTAGTGATGAGTGCCATCTCAACCCAGGTGTGTTGGTACAGGCTGTGGGAGCAAGATGGCAAGGGTAGTCTTGAACCAGAAAGCACGGTGGGAAGTAAGGGGGGTTCAGTGATGTGGGAGGAGGCACAAAACCCAAGAAAAGAAGGCATGAGCTGGGCATCAAGTCTGAACAGTAAACATCTCTGAGGGAATAGGGTAAGCAAAAGCAAGGACAGTTAACATTCATAGGGAATGGAAGATGAATAGAGACAGAAAATAAAGCAACTGGAGAAACAAAAACCATGAAGAAAAATATCTGATGGACAGAGAGGAAGTGTAAGTCACCTCAGGAGGCTGAAAATGATCAGGAGAGGTAAGAGGATGAGACTGCAAAGCTTAAGAAACCTTTATGCAAGCAAGAGCTTCTGAAGATGCCTTCAGCTCCCTAGAGCAAATAGACAGATCAGCCCAAAGACACAGGGTCTAGGGAGCCCAAGAGAAATAAGAGAGCCTGTGGAAGGTAGCAAAGAGGAGAACAGGGGAACAGCACAAATTAATGCAAAGACTGAGCTGATTGACATGTAAGAACTGAACTAGAAATGGTGACCCTTGGACTAAAGTGCAGAGAGCCAAAGGGCATGTGAAAGGCTAGCACAGCACAGAGATGGACAGGAAAGAAGGGATGCTAAGTGGTTCCTGAAAAGCACAGGGCAGAGGGACTGCAGCAGCAAAGAAGATAAGTCCATCTTACCTACTGTTCTCCCTCCAACAGCAATCACTACCAGCTGCTTTCCAAAGAAGGAATTAAAGTTACTTTAAGCAGTTTTGCTAGATAATCCATAGTAGTTCATGGGAAGAGAAATGTCTTATTGACTCTGAGCTGCTGTTCACCTTCACGTACCCACAAACACTGCAGCCAGGAGACAAGCGCAATTTTTTAACAGTTGGAGCCAATATTCACCAAAGCAAAGGGGAGCCAAGCACCAAAGGGAGGGGGGCCAAGCACCACTCTGTCAGATTGGCAGGTACCACGTTTTGTGTCTCTGAGCATGCAGACCCACTCAGTACCAGTGGCTCACGTTTGATTTCTCCCCATGCATTTTAAACAAGAAAATACTCCAAAAGAGGAAGCCTCATCTAAACCCAAGTACCACCACTTGAAAAGGCACAATAGACCTTTTTGCAAATACAGGGCTAAGACACATGGCTAAGATCCAACTGGATTTCTTCCTGACTGAACTCCCCAGCAAAACTTATACAAGGCAATTGACTGTAAGCCAAGATACTGTGATGCGAAGTGCTCGTGAGGTTGTCTCATAACTTGACAAAGCTTCCCCTGACAGTTTCTCTCTGCTTCACCAGTAACCTGGAAGAGAAAACCCACCTATTTCTAACGCAAGAGTCTCCCTCTGTTGTGCACTGGCACTCCATCTGCCACTGTGGGGTCCTGATCCAGCACAGCTGCTCTTAAGCTATAAGCACCCTGCAGAGATAAATACTAGTGAAAAAAAATCAGCCTTTAGATTACCTGCAAAAGCCAGCAGTCACGGAAAGGCCACAGAACCCAGTAAAAGGCCAGAAAACCAGAATGAGATTTATTAAGTAGGTACGTGACTTCTCATTGAGTACAACTGTAGGCTTCAATGGACACTGACACACCAATACTCTAGCAGACTTATTTTTTAAAAAAGAAATTACAAAAATAATAATCAAGCTTAAGGGCTTAGCCCATCAAATTAGAGGGGTTTCCATTTCCTTTTGTTCATTTGCAAGGACAGTCTCAGCAGGAATAAAGCCAACTCTGTAAGGAAGCCAGCCCAAGGTCCAGCATAAACACCAGCCTACAGAAAAGGTTAGGTGTTTGTTAGTACCTTCTAGAAGGAGCACGAGCTGTTATCATTACTAGAGAAGCTTCCCACATTACTGGTAGAGGTGAGGTTTGAGGTGATTGTTGGTTTGATGGCCAGGAAAGACCCTTCTTCCACAGCCATCAGCTCAAGACACTCTCAGCCAGGCAGCACTGAGGGGAGAGTCTCACAGCCCCCAAGTGAAAGGGGAAACACCTTGGAATGTCACTACTGGCTGTGGGTTTTCTTTCTTCTCCCAGAAGCGGGTCATTAATTGCTTTCCTCCCTAGCGATTCCCAAATGGAAGCACACATATTTGCTCAGTGGAAGTCTCTGCTTTTAGATTTTACCAGCCATGAAATTGCTGTGACTAACATGCTCCCTTACCACAGGTTGATGTGTCAGCCCAGCAGAAAAGGATTCTCTTTTCGCAGCGGTACAAAACTTTATCATCCCTTTTGCCACACAGACTTAATAAAAGTGAAGTACCCAGTTAACACACTCCCCACTACGCTTTTAGCCCACGCTGGGGGGGGGAATTACACTTTAAAGCTCTACCACCTACCAAATCTTACTTGGCAAACTATTTGCAGGTAGGGCAAAATGCATCACTGCCTCATGTCCCATCGTGACTGTTCTTAAAGACTCACTTTTGAACCCAATATATCACAAGGTACTCAGCTTCCAAATTCAGTTTGCTATTCTTCACTGACAGGCTTACTAGATTTTCTTTCCTCCCTCCATTTAACTCCATGAAATGTGCAGGAGTTTAAAACTCCATCAGTATTATGAAATTTTAAGTATATGGTAACTAGAGATGTATAGAAGATAGCTTTAAAATTCCCTCCAAGACAAAGCACTACATTTTGGTATGCCATCCGATCCGTATCTCAACAATCAAGCACTTAAACCTCAGCTGTAATTTCAGAAGAGCCACATATAAAACTTTATTTACAGCCATGTCTTCTCCCTCCTCTTCCCCCCTTGAGTCATCCTGGTCTCTTTAGTCCTTAGAGGGGCTGTGCAGAAAAGGCTGCATTGAAAAGGCTCTAATCGAAAAAAAACCCATGTATGTCATACTTAACACATGAGCCATAAATCTGTCACTCATCCAGACCATGATGCCCAACAGTGAAAACCAGAAAAAGGCACTGAAATGAACTTCTCACACAAATGGCTGAATTGGACACGAGTCACCTCATTACCTGGGGCACGTTCAGAAAAGCAAAGGGGCTGTGTCAGGAGTGATTACTTTGCAATATGGAACCACGTGTAAACTACTAATAACCTTTCCTTTTTCATTTACTATGCACTATAGAAATTGTCCTCAGCTTGCTGCATCTGGTCCATCACTGGAGATTACACATCTAGGTGAATACATCTTGCCTGACTTTACAGACACATACTACTGCAACTCATTTAAGTACTAGTGATATACATACACACCCTTCATGACATGCTGAAGTTTAGATGACCCCCATTTTGACCATTAAAAGATGACCTCAGCATCAGAAGCAGAAAATTGCATCTTAAACTCAAAAAAACAACTTTTCAGTTGGCCAAAATTAATTCTCCTGAGATTCACCTGGGCAGTGCTAACATGCCAGGCTCCTTGGTCAAACAGTCTGGGAATTAAGTGCTGAGGATTTCCTAGGAACATAATCTGCATTTAGATCTTTCTCCCGAAAACCAGTTCACAGAATAACGATGCTGGGGCACCCCCATCCTGTGTTGCTTTGTTAATGCTGTGCTGGTTGTGTTCAGAGATGCTGCTCACCATGCACAGTAGCGTGGTGTAAAAGCAGTCTGTTGGTTTGAAAGAGGCACCTCCTGTAAATGTCAGTGGTTTTTTAAAGGTTAAGTAAGCATCTTGAGAAAGGCCTCCATGCTCGTGTGCTTCACCTTAGTGCAAACTGATAAAGGATTATTGGGAAAAAAAAACCCCCAGAAAAATCCTGCAAACAGATAAAAAGCTCACAGGTGGATGTCAAACAATTGAAATCTTCTGTTCCCAGCACACAGTCCTAGATTACCCATGGCAGATTTACCATTGTTAATTATCAGAGTAAGGTCCTAAAGATTGTATTCCTTTGCCTAATTACCTCATCTAAAGCAGAATGATAATTCATATACCCAATCATTTGTAAAGCTAAGTAAGCTTTTCTTTAAGTGCCCTCTGAAACATCTGCCCTTAAGACTGGAATTAGCAGCAACAGTGAGGAGCCAGCAGTTTGGTGAATTGAGCCTAAAAACAAGCCCTAAAAACTTATGGGAGCTCTGTGCTGTACAGTAAGCTTTATTATTGAGGTTATCAGAAGGCAAACAGGCTAGAAAAACAAGCACCAAGAAAGAGTCCTGCCCAGGAGCACATCCCCAGCAACACAGCCCTTGCAAGTCCACTGCAGAAACACCAACATGGAAGTATTCTTCCCTCACCAACAGGACTCAAGATCTAGCATTGCACACAGTGTCCAGGGCAAGAACACTGGCTTCAGAGGGTGGGTGGACACCACACTGCACACCTACCACATCCCTATCTCTGGTAGCTCTCCACCCACCTCACTACTAAAGCAACAGAGCACTCAAACATGCTAAACGGATGCCAGCTATTGCAGTAGGAAAAGAGGAAGAGAATTATTCTCTTCAGTGGGAATAGAAGAGAACAGAAGGAAAGCTAAGACAAAGAGTAAAAAGAATTAACACCAGTTGGCCACCCCAATTTCTTTCTGTGTCTAGAAGAGTAGCAGAGTGGGTTGAGAGGAAGGGGAAGAGAAGGGAACCGAGGATGGAACCTGGATGTGAGGAACACCCTGAGAAAGAAAAAGCAGAATGAGGAACAACAGATGATGAACAAACAAAAGCTACAGAGAAGAAAAATCCATCAAGGGAACAGAGAAAAACAAAAAAGCAAGAGTGGAACAGAATGAAATGGGGGGAAGCTGGGACAAGAGTCACTGGAACAGCTCAGATAACTCATACAAAAAACCCAAAAAGGCTCCCCAAACCATAAATAGAAGGATAAAGAAAGGTAAAACCACACTGAAAGATTAAAGGCAAAGGAGAGATCAATTTTAAAGATTACCCTACAGAAAGCTTGCAAATGCTATAAGAACAACATAAAGGCAGGTTACCACCAAAACATCAACCTCTACTCAAAGCTGAGTCACAGTGTGCAGAAGTCAACCAACACAAGGAGCCCTGCCAGGGCACTGCAACTTCAGTGGAAAACATTACTCAGTTTGGTCCCAGGCTGATATGATCAGAATAGAAAACTACTACGTATTGAATATTACCAGAAAAAGAGAAATACAATTCCTTGGGAGGCCTTTGATTTTAGTACTAGATGGTACTGGAGCCACAAATGGCAGAACTTCAGAGCAGTGCCTGCTTTGCCTGGCTCCGAAGGAAGCTGGACTACAGCAGGGTTAAAACAGCATTGGCATAACCATTTAACCTGCCTGTTCCAGCATCCTTCACTGGGCTCTGCAGGAAACACCAGCAGCTGCTGTCACAGAGCTGCTGGGAAGGAGAACTGCAGCTCCCCAGAGACCCTGTGCTTTCCTAGCTACAAGGAGATAAGCACCTCTGGCATGTGCCTGCCAACCACACGCACTGCAAAGAGGTGCCAGGTGATGCTGGAAGCCCTGCTAAGCTCCACAAGACAGCTTCACCCCTGTGAGTCCTGTGTGAATTGAGCAGAGGACAGCACACAGCAGCAATCCCACAACAGCCCACACCTCATTGGAAACCCCTTCGCTACCAGCAGCTGACTGAAGCAGACACACACACACCAATAGCCCTGCAGTGAACAGAGCTGCTGCTCTTTAAAACCAGAAACAGGAACAGCTCTGAGGGTCCACGCTGCACAGCAGGGTGGATGGGAAAAGGCAGCTCACATAGCCTGAGCCACAGGCAGAGCATTCCTACATCAGCACCAGGGATCAGTCAAGGCGTAAAAATGTTTGTGTGCTTTGTGAACCAAAGCCAAAGGCTCACTGAGTGACTTGGAACAACTTCCCTTCATGCCTCCTCTCCCTCCTAAACCCTTCTGAGAGGAAACTGGTCTCATTCACGTTGGCAAGGTGATTTATGTGTGGCCCACCGTTCAACTCGAGTGGGGTTGCTCAGCTGGGAGGTGTTTTCAGCCACCTGAAGCAGCACAACATCTGAAAGCCACTTAATTTTCATTACAGTTATTTCTGAAATATTTCATGGCCTGGGCTCCATCAGCAGAGGGGTGGCAGCAGGGACAGGGAGGGGATTGTCCCTCTCTGCTCTGCCCTCCTGAGGCCCCAGCTGGAGTCCTGTGTCCAGAGCTGGGGCCCCAGGACAAGAAAGATGGGGAACTGGTGGAGAGGGTTCAGAGGAGCCACAGGGATGATGAGAGGGCTGGAGCAGCTCCCCTATGCAGAGAGGCTGAGGAAGCTGGGCTGGTTCAGCCTGGAGAAGTGAAGGCTGTGGGGGGACCTCATTGCAGCCTGCCAGTCCCTGAAGGGAGCAGAGGAACAGGAGGGGAATCAGCTTGTTCAAAGGGGAGACAATGGCAGGACAAGGGGGATGGAGTGAAGCTGAAGGAAGGAAGGTTTAAATTGGATATTAGGGGGAAGTTTTTTACTGAGAGAGTGGTGAGGGGCTGGAACAGGCTGCCCAGAGAGGGGCTGGGTGCCCCGTCCTTGGGGGTGTTCAAGACCAGGTTGGATGGGGCCCTGGGCAACCTTGTGTAGCTCCAGGCCTGGAGGTTGGTGGCCCTGCCTGTGGCAGGGGGGTTGGAGCTCTGTGATCCTTGAGGTCCCTTCCAACCCAGGCCAGTCTGGGATTCTATGGCCGTTTTTGTTTCTCCTTGAAACAGTGTCTGAGCAGTCACTGTGGTGGGCTCAGTACAAATCTAAACAAAAGACAGCACTACTTTAGGATAAATTTGCTCTCTGCAATTGTTGCTGGCTGCTATTTGTGAGATAACAATAACGAGACACAATTTTTGAAGAAAAATGCTCTAGTGTAATTTCCATGTGTAAAATCAAACTATTCAGGCAGATTTTTCAGAGGGGGGTCACATTCTTTGCATTAGTATAATATTTCACAAACCCTCTCAAGTGCAGCAGCACACAAGGCCGTGGTTTGTTTCTCTTTCAAACAGTCATCTGCAAGCAATTTCATTCAGTTAAATATCAGAATTAAATTTGAGTCGTAGTAGTGCTTCTGTGCAAAGGAAGTGATGTTTTAAATAGGCATGCAGATGTGATCCTGCAGACTGGGCCTTAAAGAAAGTAAATAACTAAAGGGGAGAAAGGCTGTCTACACAGGCATTTATTCCTGAATTGCCAGTCCCAACTGGTCTCCTCAGGGGACTATTTTACTCCAAAATAGAAGTTCTTTATACTGAGCTAACTAACACCACTTCAGAAGCAGAACCAGGCTATTATGGGATAAGCTTCTCTTACTCCCAGATAAAGATTATAAAATTAATAAGAAATATTCTGCTTCATATTCAAAGGTCTTTGATGTGTTTTGTTTGTTGTTTTTTAAAAATTCCTACTAATTTCTCAAGATGAACCCAAATGAAGTTGCCAAAATATTTTCAGGTCCCTGATCTGTGGGGCAGAAGCAGCAGGTAACACTACCTCCCAGGCACAGGAGCAAGGCTTCCTGAGCTCGGGTTAGTACAGATCTATCACAGCTATGGGAGATTCCCCACGGAAAACTCTGGTCACTGTCAAAACCAACTGGTGGTAGGTGCTCCTCTGGATGGAGCACGTTCATGCCAAGCTCACTGGAATGCACAGGACCTGCTTCAACTTCCAGGAACAGGACAAAACCAAATCGTGCCTAGTTTCTAGCACAACATTGCATGAACACACAAATCCAACTCAGACTGTCCCAAATAAAAAGACTTTTTAAATTAAATTATACTCAATCTCTTCTATGTAGGCACAAGATGCATCCCTGTTTCTCACAAAGGATCAGTGGGAAATGAGGCTGGTGGTAACCACTTCCCATGTGGAAATTCAGAGAAGGTTTAAGCACAGAAGTGTCCAGAGAAAAAGACAAATGCCTAAATACCTCCTATAACCAGCCTCAACCCAGCAAATATAAAAGCTGCCATCCAAGATTTAGGAGAATGAGGTTCCAGGTGGGCAGAAAGCTCAGCTGATCCCATGTTTTCCAGCTCTCATCCAAATAGCTGGTGCCCAAAGTTGTATTTTAGAGTGGAGGGCTGCTGGAGTCCTTTTGTGCTTCTGCAACAGCTATTTTGGCATGTGGAATGGCTTTTTATTTTCCCCTCACCCCCCAGTATTTTGTTGGGAATATTCTTCCTTTTATCCTAATGCAGAATGGTAATATTTTGATATGTCAAAAAAACCCCATATTTGCAGAACCACAAAATCATTTTCTCTTCAGTTCTGCTCCTGGCTTGAGGAAGAGGAGCCCTGCTTGTCATAGGGGAACCCTCTGAGGAGGAAGTCTCCTGGGATAACATCTGTGTGTCCCACACCAGGCTATGCTAACAGGCATGTGCTAGCTTGATTTCACCTGGAAAATGAAAAAAACTCCATGTAGCTCTTAAATATTTTATTATTGAAAAGGGATCATATCCAACCAAGAGCTTTGTTTACAACTTGGCAGAGCAAATGGAAAATCTCACATGTTGATATTTGCATTTATCACCTCTGTGCATTGGGAGATGGGTAACCACATGCACAGAGACTAAACACTGGCAGCAGCCAGCAGTCAGCTAACCACCACCCTCATAGTCAAGCTGGTATCTTTTCAAAACCACCCCATTCCCAAAATTTAAGTGCAACGATACCTTTAAATCAGAAACAAACTCTCTAGTGTTCTGGGAATGAAATAGTGCTAAACTATGCAGTAATGCCAAGGAAAGAAATACCTCCCTCTCTATTATAAGCCCACAGGAGACCACAGCCCCTTACATAACTATTTGCTACTGTGGGATTATTGCTAAATTATTGCTCAAAAAGAGTCTAATAAAATTTGAGTAAAACCAGAACCATTCCCCCTGTTGTTATCAAAAGACTCGTCTGTATCTGCATAATAAACTCCGTTATAGGGCATGAAAATGAGAGTATAAAACTCCACTCTGATGAATGCCTTCCTCACAGAGTTCAGTATTTATCACTTAACAATTCTTCCTTATTGACTCCGAGTAAAATATTTTGGGGGTTATATGCCTAATGGCGCCAGAATTAAAATGTGCCTTTTAATCAGAACACTGAAAAACTAAGAGGTTTTTATTTAAATTAAGAATCAAGCTAAAACAAGCCTTGTGACAATGAACAGCATTCCTGTGGTCCTCTAATCCAAAACACTGCTTGACAGACCAGATCAGTCTACTCTAATGGCTCAATACGTATGCCATGGGGGGTTTTGGGGGGTTTAAATTGTTTTTAATAAAGAAATGTGAATTAGCACTATTCTGCATTGCTGGAACAGGAGTGAGAGTGCTCTAATTGCCAGTGATTTAGAAAGCCATGGACAAAACTGGTATTTTGAGCTAGGGAGCCTAGCCTAGCCTTTGAACTTGCAGTATGAGCTAGGGACCCTGCTTTGGCAGGGGGTTGGACCCAATGATCTCTCAAGGTCCCTTCCAACCCCTACGATTCTGTGATTTCAACCTGTGGTACAGTGACAACTTATAACCTGGAGCCTTCAAAGCTTGGCAGCCAGAAAGGTGGGGAGGAAAAACACTCAAGTGAGAAAACACAGGGAAAAACCCAGCAGACTTATGCCTATCTCACAGAAGACAAAGGCATACTGACAAGAAGTGCATGTCCAGCTTCGTATGGCTACTGGGAAAAGGGCCAGGAACAGAACTGAATGTGGATCCACTCTTAACTCCCAGGTTTCCTGGTCCATAATATTTTTTCATCTTCAAGTGCCAGCCACACCCAAATGCATTACTCACAGTGCTCCCGAACTCCAGTTTATTGACTACAGTGATGGGCAAAGAGTTAGCATCACCCTGGGCTCCTCCACCAGCTCCAGGTCTGACCCCTGACGTGGGTGTTAATCTCAGCCCTCTGCAGTCCCCTGTTCAAGGTGCTCTGACCGATAACGGTTCCATTTTCATAGCCGGTTGAGCACCCACACTTCCAATCAACATTAAAAGAAGCTATGGGTGCTCTGCTTCTCTGCACGTCAGGCCACAGGTTCAAAGCATAATCATCACTGCAGAATGGTACCATGCTAAGTGGAGTAGCAGCTGCTAAATGAGAGCTGTTAGAGTTGAGGAGGTCAATGTAATTTCACTGCTGTGCTGTTACACCGAGAAGACTCGCGCTCGGATGCTCACAGCATTTCCTGGGAGTTAAACATGGATTTTACAGTCTTCCTTTACTTTGTCATTTTGGATGACAATTACCAAATGAGCTTTCTCTCCCACAATGGGGGAGGAGGGGGCCAGAGGAAGACAGAAATTCCTTGGCCTCATTACTTGTGTTTCATTAAAAATAAATAACCTACTTAAGGGGGAAAAAAAATACAGTATTACCAAAGGTAAACATACCAGGAGTTTCAACTAATGTTGACACAGCACAAAACACATGTCAAATATTTGCCAATGAACTTTTTAATGCTATTTACAGGAACTTTTGTTTGGGGTTGTTTTGTTGTGGGTTGGGTGGGGTTTTTTTTTAATCTTTGGACATTTTGTCATTATTCATTCCTTTTCCAAGGCAGGCTTTGCTTTTAGCTGACAACCTTTTTTGTTGTTGTTGTTATTGAAACCACACTATTCATGTACTAAATCTCCAAAAAAATAGCTTCTGAAAGCACGTTATCCCCAGCATTTAACCACCAGCTTGTCATACATCTGTGCCCTCTAACCTCAGCATTTCAATAGTAGACTTTATAGCACCCACTTGCTTAAAAGAAAGAAGAAGAAGGGGGGAAAAGGGCAGATTTTTGATGGCAGAAAGATGGCATTTTCACATGGACAGGAAGATTTATGATATTTAAATTGTTCAGCCAAACAACTACAATGTAATTACTGAAGTTCAGATGGCTGTCCTGTATTTAAGTGCACAGAGATACTCCACTGCAGCTACTTGTTGATAGCTTTGATGGGCTAATTTACAATAAATAGTAACATTACAAGGAAGAACCTTAAGGAGTCAACTTGGTCGGTGTGATGTTTAAAATACAACTGTGATTTCTCTCCCAGCTATACTCACAGTGTTAGCTGGCCATGACACAGTGCCAGCTTCTACACCTCCAGCTACAGCACTCATGATACTCTGTGAAACCTCTCCTGAGTGAGGTTCAGGCTTAGCATCATGCTAACACCCACCAACTAATATTACCTGATTTTTCTAGGGTGAGAAGCCCAAGGAACACCCACATTACCTGCTTTGAAACTGTATGAATGGGTTACAGAACAGCTATTGTCAAGATCTGGTTTTAGGCTTCTTGAAAGCCAGGAGGAATTTTGAATTTACATCAAAATGCCAAACTCATGTCACTCTTAAGAGGGTTGGGAACTTGCCAGAAAGTGTCCCACACTCAACTGAACAATTTTCTTAGTTCCAACTCTCAGTTTAAACAAAAATTCCCTCCAACACCAGAAGACATCCTTCCTGTGTTTCAACATTTGGTGGAAACCAACCTCAAAGCTACACAAGATTTAGAGCACTAACCACCTTTTCTGGAAACTCAGCAAGCAATGTTTGCTTTTAGCTGAAGTTTTGGGCTAGGATTCAGCTATTTCAACAGAACTGTTCTGTCTGTGCTCAAAGCTGAGGAACAGAAACCACCACCACCCCCCAGCACATCTGATTTCTATCAGGCAGATCTGAGATTATGCAAGACAAGTTTTCCACCAGGTCTTAATGCAGCAAATACAAACACCTTAAATAGCTAAACAAAACGCTCCAGCCATAGCAGGGATCTCCAGATGAGAACAAGTTCAGCCACTTTCCCAGGGGGAAGGAAAAAAAAATCCCTACAAAGAGAATAGAGTTGTCTGCAGCAGCTGACAGAAGTTCAGATACAGCTAGTCAAGTGCAGCCAGTTATGATTCAGTTGTAGAATAGCATTTGCACTGACAGACAAGACAATCTCTCTTACAACTGTCTGTAGCTTTTTGGCTTGAAGAATCTTGATGCTCTTAAAAAATTGCAATTTCCCATCACATTCAAAATGTCTATATATTTTTACAGGACACAAGGCATTTGTATGGCATCTGTTACAAAATATATATTCCTACAGCCTAGAAAATGCATTTCAAGTCTTCATACATTAAATCTGATTTATTCAAGCTCATGGAAAAAACTATTTCCAGCAATCCATCTTGAACACAGGATGCACAGTAACAGGGAGAACTGGGGTGCCAGAGACTTGGCTTCTGATTCTCTGCCCTTCGGCAACAGGATGGGGAAAAGTTACCTTGACCTGAAATTAATGTAAATTGAAAGTGCTGCAACCTAAACTACTCCAAGAATGTAATTCTAATCTCATTTACCTGACATCATTAATCTGTAAAGCACTGATCATCAGTCAGTTATCTCAGAGTTCATTGCAGTTGTCAGAGCATCCCTGTTCAAGGAGACATTACTCTTCTAAGCACAGAGATTGAGTTTTACTCCTATCACTTAGAAATGCTATTTGCAGATGATCTCTGGCTGCCAGAGGCAGTCCCAGGGCTGGCAGGGTGCATTAACACACCCAGGAACACGTGTTGGTGAGCCAAGTGCTCCCCATGTTAGCTCTTGGCCGCCCTGCATTGCTGCCAGGCACTACACATTAAGAAACAGGTCCCCCCAAATCCAGAGACAGTGACGGAACTATCAAAGGCCAAAGGTGCTGTTACCTCAGAGAACCTTTGCAGTTTGAGAATCCTGCTGTGTCCTGGTCTCCAGTGACAGCCCTGCGCTGCCAGAGCCGGCACTTCCCTGCTGGGCCTCAAAGCCCAGTCAGGAGTATCAGTGGATGGAGCCCAGATCAGCACAGGCCATTGGTGATGGTTATCAGCTACATGGAGAAACCCAAGTACCACATGAGAAGTGCAACCAGACAGAAAACCACAGCGCCACACTGGATGTGTTCCCTAACTCCTTCTCCTGAGCACAGTCTCAGGAGGTGATTACAGAGGCTCTTGGAGATGGTGTGAAGCCAATGTGCTGTGCCCACACAGCAACTGCTTCTGCCTCCCCTTTGCAGCCCTAGCCCACATGTTTTGTGGATTCCTTACAAATGTCCAGGAGCTATAGATGAGAATTTTCACATCTCTCTTGAGAATTTTCACGCTTACTTATATAGATTGCCTTTATTATTATCATCATTAGTAATATAGACCCTCATATAGCTGCCTGCTTTGGTTCTGGTTCATTCATTCTCTCTGCATCCTACCTGTGACCCTTCCTTCCAGAGCATGGAGCAAATTTAACTCTGCAGAAACTGTACCCAAACTATGGGACAGAGCAAGCAGGTGATGCCCTGCTGCAGGACCACAGAGTGCTACTGCACGTGTCTTCATTCAAACAAGCCTACACTGCTGGGCATTTGATCCAGCACAGAGAAAATCATTTAGGCACATGCACAGTGTCCCTACTTCACTCAATACAACAGCAGGAAAAGGCAAACAACAACCTCCGCACTTTAAACGAGAGAAAAAGCTTCACTGTGACACCAGTTTGGAAGAGCTTCACAAGACTGTCTCAGCAGCAGCTCTTTACAGGAGGGGGACAAGAGCCTTTCGCAGCTCAAGTGGGCAGGCACTCCAGGGGAAGCACAGCATAATGCAAAGAGAAGCTGCCTGTTAAGGCAGCAGAATGAAGCAAACACTTGGTCTCAGTTCAACCGCTGTCTTTACTGCAGCACACGCAGGCAGGAACAGCACAGCAGCATCAGCGTGGGTACCAGGAGCAAAGCAGCCCAGGAAGGAGCACTCCTTCCTTCCAGCTCACAGGATGCCTCTGAAGCTCAATCAGAGTCCTCACCCCTCAATCGGAGGACACCAGACACTCAGCACACAGCACTGTGCGTGCTACTGTCCCAATTAACGGATCCAATCTAGAAACCATAGCTCAGGCTTTCTGCCTCAGAAACCACAGCCCACACTTGTTTGGCTTTTAAATAGAAAACACCAGGCCATGGAAGTATGAAATACAGTGATTTTAAATCACCCTTATAAATCTGTGGCGGAGCTTGTAAAGTGTGTCTGGAGAACATCAGCAAGTCAGCCAAACCACAGGGGGAGCTGCATGGGGAGTGTGACCCCCTCCTCTCGACACCTTGCCGAGACAATGGGTTTCACAGAGGGAAGTGGAACATGCTTTACCTTATTGATAAGGTTTAACTGAGATTGCACATTGGACAAAAACCTTCCATGAAATCTCTCTGGGTTTGGGACCCAAAACATATGGCAACTTGCCCCCAGTGGCTCTGGGTATAGCAGGATTCTTTTTACAATAGAGTGGTTGTAAAAGCTGGAAATGGTGTCAGCTCACCACAACATGCAAACTGCAAGTTTCCTTCCAAGAGCGAGCCCCCAGTCTGAGTTCAGCAAAGCAGTTTTAGATTTAATGATGCAGAGCCAAGCTGAGCACAGGAGAGAAAACAAACCTCTGCTATGAGATTTGTTCTGTACCACCGATGTTTGCAGGGTTTCAGCCATCAACTTCAGTGGGGAAACTGAGACGGCCTTTGTCAGGCAGCTACACCAGAAATCTTGCCCTCTTCAAATCTAATTGTTAATAATTAATAGATCATTTTTCCACACTGGAATTTTGCTTTTAAAAGGTAACAACAACAGACACAGATGGATTCCAAAATTCAGTCTTCAATACAAAAATGAGTGCGTGCTTAAATATGTTACTGGTTTCTCTTAGAATCATAGAGCCTCAAAAGTCTTTTCCAACCTGGTGATCATCAAGTCCAACCAAACCTGTCCTCTACTAACCCTTTTCCCTGAGCACCTCGTCTACCCATCTGTTAAAACACACCCAGGGTCAGTGTGGTCCCTGGGCAGCCTGTGCCAATGCCCAATAACCCTTCTGAGGAACAACTTTTTCCTAATTAATGTCTGATCTAACCCTGCCCTGGCACAGCTTGAGCCCATTCCCCCTCATCTCATCACCCATCGCCTGGGCAAAGAGACCAAAACCCACCTCTCCACAACCTCCTTTCAGGTAGTTGTAAGCAGTGAGAAGGTCTCCACTCAGCCTCCTCTTCTCCAGGCTGAACACCCCCAGCTCCCTCAGCTGCTCCTCAGAGGATTTGCCCTCCAGCCCCTTCCCCAGCCTGGTTGCCCTTCTCTGGACTCGCTCCAGGACCTCCATGTCCTTCTTGTAGTGAGGGGCCCAAAACTGAACACAGTAATTTGGGATTGGCATGGATTTTTGATTAACAGGAATACATTTCTTCTTAAAACAGACATTAAGAAAAGGACCACGACCACAGTGTGGATTTAAGTGGTCACTTCATCAAACTTCCAGGGCATTCATGTGTCAGGCAACATCACCTTCCACAAAACCTATGTTTGGGAGTTGAAAAAAGCTGGTCATACTCGTATAACAAGGTTTATTTCTCCAAATCAGATCTCAAATGTATTACAAAGGGCAACCTTGCATGAAAATCACCCTCAGAAACCAAAGAGGTGCTTCTAAGACAGACCACAAGACATAAACAAAAGTATTAATAATTAGATAATCAGTCTCCAAGGAACAGTATCTACGTCAACCAGTGTAATTATTTCTCCTTTAAAATGTATTAATAAAGATAAAGCTGCATAAATTTGTGATGTTATCCTTGGATTGCACATACTTCCCCATGCACAAACAAACAGTGTGAGCAAAGTTAGTGTTCACCTGCAGAAGTGTGCCCAGTACAGCTCCTTCCTAGAGCCTTTGAACTGAGAGCAGTCATACCAACAACTCCAGTTAAACAAAAGCTGAACCATTTTCTCCAGTTGCATGTGGACACTGGGAACACGAGCTTGAACTCCAAGCCCAAATCAAAGTCTAGGTAAGATTGCCCTTCTTTGCCAGAGGGTGATTTTTGTGAAGGCAAACACCAAAAGAAAGACATAGCTGCTTCCCGCTCAGCACTATGTGTTGTCATGCTGGGAAGTGGGGGTGCTGCTGAAAGCCAGGGGAAAAAATAATCAGAGAACATAGGGGACATTCTCTGTTGCATTTTAATTGCATTATTTGGCAAACCTAATGTCATTATGGGCATGAATACATGAGTTATTACACAGCTTCAGTGAGAGACAGAAGAAATGACCGTCACATTACAGTATGGAAACATTTTCTATGAAGAGAACAGCCAAACCCTCCCTCACCAAATAAAGAAATCACAAGTTTTTACAAGAATTCTAGGAGCTATTAGGACTAACTCAGAGAACATTTAGGCCCCAGACCGTATTTATCTAGCCTAAAGCACAGCACTTGAAGAGAAGATTAATTTTGCAAAACTGAGATTTGAGACAGTCCACGCAGCTCCTTCAGGAGAGGACAGAGGAACAAAGGGATGTAGCACAGAGGGTGGCTGCGAGTGTACAATGGCCTTTTGGTGGACAAGTGCTCCTGAAAAGCCTCAAAGGCAAGACAAGAGGTTTCTCCAGGGTCTGATGCTTTCTTCAGCTCAGCCAGCTACTAGCAGAGATCTTGCAAAAACAATCACACACAGACACACTCTCTCAACCCACTGTGGCTGTAAGCACTCAGTTCTGATCAAAATCTATAAGGGAAACTGAAATGAGTGATTCATTTTGACTGACACATCTGTAGCACCAGACGTATCATCACCCCCGAGTCCACCCCAGACAGTCCCAGAGCCTGAGCACGCCTCGGGCCAGGAGAGCGCATCAGGCACAGTGCAGGGAGGGTCCAAACACCAAAGTGCCCACTCCTTCAGCTCAGCTCTTCCAGGTCTGTGTTCTAGGTGCCAGAATGAAATGCCACTGACAGTCCACAAGAGAAATTGTTAACTGAGCAAAATCAAACCAAGAAGTGTTGCTTTGGAGGATGCACACACAGAGCAACGCTGGAATATAGAGCTGGCACATCACAACGACTCAAATCTCCTTGGGGATGCTTCCCCTGCCACCCCAGTCACGTGTAAAAAGAGCTAAGAGGACGCCTAGCAAAGAGCTGGGGCTTATGCACAATTGCAATGCTCTAAAAAAAGCGAGAGGGAGAGGGAGCAAGAGAACAAACATTTAATTCCCTTGTAAAACAGATGACTGCATTGTAATTTACTAGCAGCTGCTGGCAACAAACACCACACTCTCATATTCCTATTAACCAAGCTGCAGCTGATTTATTAAAGGCTCAGATACATCAAAACAAATGACTGTAACATCATTTATATTACTATTTACAGCTCTTTAATAGGGTTACACGAAGGGGCAATGCAGCACAAACTGGAATCTGGTTACAAGTCTGTCAAGCAGCAGCAGAGTCTCTGCTACACCAGGCTCTAGCACCGAGCTCCTCCGTGTCATTCCCAGCATCCACCCACGTGCCTGCGAGGCGCAGGTGTGCTGGAAATAGGGGTGGAAGGCATCAAGTGTTCCCAAATTGCACAAATGCTCAGTGGTCTGCTGCTGATTTTAAAAAAACAAACACAAAAACACCCACAAAAAAAAAAACACACAACACAACACACAACCAGAAAACAAACCCCAACATCAAAAAACCAATCCAGCCCTTTGCCCAGCAGTGGGACTCAATCAAATATTGCTGCACCAGTGAGGAATCAATGTTATCACTCCTCAGCAGAGCATGCGACCCCTACAGCTGCTGCTGAAGCCAGAGGCATCCTGCTTGCAAACAGGCTGTGTCAAAAGCAGCCAGGGATCAATATCATCCCAGGGACAGAAGTCGACCAGTTGTTCAGAGTTCTGTCTCCTGGGCTGCCTGACGTGTCCCTTCAGTCAGGGATTCCCAAGCTCGGGTGTCCCCAGGACAGGCAGGGAACAATGTGCCCGTTACAGAAAAGCACCCGCAGGACCAGCGGCAGCTCCTGGCTCAGAGCAGGGCCGTGCCAGGGCACAGCGATGCCATCCAGCCTGGCCCTCTCCTCTCCCAGCTGCCACAGGGGCTGGGAACCTCAGCTCTGAGTCACTGATGTTAAACCCCAAACTACCAGGACCAGAAAGCAAGTGCATTAGAAACCAGCCCCTGAGATGGCTGATCTGTTCATGCCACTTCACATGCTGACTTAGCGATCGGCAGGAGCCTCCCTGCACCAATGGGTTTCACTGAGCCACAGATGTTCCCATACACCAAAGTGGGGTCTGTACTGCGTGTCTGTACTGCCCAACTCCAGTTGAAACAAGAGGCAGTGGTTGTGATCCCCACTCCCTCATGTCATTGCTTTCAGGGCAGGGTCCCCCAACACCACCACCTCTGCCCACACCAGGCACAGCAGCACTTAAGTCGCCCCCACCCTTTGAAGAAATAACGTAGCATCCTCCCAAGCCACGGACTGCTCTAGCTACCAAGATAATATTCTAAGTAGTGACAGGCTATTTCATCTAAAGACACTTTCCTAGCTGACACGACATACTTTGAAGGGTTTTTAAATTAAAAAGGAGCTCTGTATTAAGAACATAAACCCTTTATCAGAGGTGTCGATGAAGGCAAATGGAGGATTCCTTTGCTGTATAAATTTCACAAGGAATTCCCAGCCCACCCCACGAATTTTGAAGCAATGTGTTCAAGCCTCTGGTTTTCTCTAACCCATAAAAGCTCCAGATAGTCAAATATTATGCTTCTGCTTTTTAAATATTTCCATTTAAATGTAGATTTTGACCTTCTTGCCAATGAAATATTAATAAGAGAATAAAATATATATTACTCTTCTTCTGAGGGAGAGGTCTCTCTAACTCTGTCATGTTCCCCATCGGTTTTTTGAAGAGGATTTCTTCAAACCATGGTGAATTTATTCCTCATTCCTAGTTTTTTTAGGCCATGGCAGCTGAAAGCAGAAAGGTGATCCCTTTATTTTTAACATCCCAAGGGAAAAAAGGGGAGAAATTCTGTTTCTCTGGATCAATGAAAAGTAAACAAGGACACCAAAGAAACTGTATCATTTTCAGCAAGATGCAAAAGGAGGTTAATTTAATTTGAAGCAACTGTGTTCCTAAAAAGGAGATAGTATAAAGATTAACTGAGACCTCCATTTCGTTATACAACTACAGCCCATTAAGTGGGATAGAGAATAAAACTCCCGAATTGCCCTGCTTATCCATCTTTAACTTCATCCCTTTTGAAAGACAAATACTCCCTCCCCTCCCCACAACATTATTTATCTTTCTCACTCCTCCTTTGGCATTAATGGAAGGAAAAGTAACACTACACACCATGGTTGTGCATCACAAACACAGTGCTGTTTAAAGGGGTGTTCTGCTCCTGCTGGTTTAAGTAAGAGCCAGGTTGGACCCTAAGGATGCTAATTACAGCTGCATCAGGAGAAATGGTGCAGAACACCACCTTCTTTTAAAGACAATGGTAGGATGCACTCTAAAAACATAGGTGGTAAACACCACCGGTGTCCCACACAATAGCCTCAAGTACCTGTTGTTGTTCTGGGTATTTTCAGTTTGAGTCCAGTCTCAGCACTGCAGAGCTACCACCAGAGCGGTGGGGATGGGGACAGATCATCTAGTGAGCTATGGAAAGATACACGACAACTGAAAAATCTAAACCTGGATAGACTGAGACCTTGGGAACCTGCAAATGCCCAGTGAGAAATATGTCCTGTGATGAAGGAGACCCTGGAAGGGTTCTCTATCACTGCTGAGTGCTGCCCTGTGCTGAAAGCTTTCTGGAGAGAGCCATAAAGCAGAGATTAGCAATACCTCAAACTTTACTTACCAGCTTTTGCTGTTAATTTTCATGCTGTCACCTCTCTAATCTAGTTCATAGAAAGGATGTATCCTGACTTTTCAAGTACACTGCTCTTATTTGGCTAAATCAAAGCCCTGTGCCATCAGCCCAGGTGCTCACTGCCTCCAGAGCGGGGTATAATTTATAGAGATTTATAGGGATTCTGAAAGGCAGCTATGAGAGTTCAGTGCCCAACTCCAATAAGCACTGGGTACCTAACTCTCTTAGGCTCTGTTCAAACTCCAGAGCCTTCTTCCCCCTCCCCCCCCCTTTTTTTTTTTTTTTTAGATGCTAGCAGGGAAAGGTCAACCTAATTTGTCATAGCAGCAAGTGAAGGCAAAAGATCAGCACATGCTGACAGGCTGTCTAAGAGGTTTCATTATATAGCTGTTTACAGCATTTATTTCTCCTGTTGTTGCTGCTGTTTTCAGGGTCAAGGAACTGAGATCCCATTTCAGTAGCAGAGATCACTGGCCAGGGAACAAAATACTTGAATTTTACCTCCTCCCTCCCAGGCTTCTTGACTCCTATGCCACTAACTGCTGAGGTTTTTTTCTGAATAACCATATGGCTGCTGAAATGTATACTAACACTGCCTAAATAATAGTACTAGCATCACCAATTAGCATTAATACAAGTAGAAATTTTAAATGGAGCGTAACACCAGTGTTAATTGACAATAGCATATCAGCCAATGCAGTCAATTCATTTGAAGTTTGTTTCCTTTGGAATGTAAAATTCTTTTTGAGAAGGAGAAACGTGTGAGTGTATGATAATTTGTCAAGCAGTCTTTCTTCACAGCAGCTTTTTATATTCTACTCTTCATAAAGAAATGGCCTAAAGGTCTACAGCATCACTAATGCAAACACTTAAGTAGTATTTTCAACCTATATTACCAGCTAAGTAAGGCAACCCCAACGAATGTATTCAACTCCCATTAAGTTTCTTACCAGCGGGACCTCTATGTGATGGCTGGGTGCAGGGTCTGGCCAGCTCACATAAGGGACACTTTGGGTGGTCCCCAAATTAGGAGATGGAGGCACCCACTGACCTGAGCACCCACAAAGCAGGTACAATGGGCCCCAAGAACAAACTGCCCTGGCAAGTGCTCTTTGGCCATTTTACAGTCTTGATTATAGCACAAGGAACAGAGCAATGGCAGCAAGGTTGCTGCCAAACTTCTCACAATTCAAAGAGGACAACCAAGAGTCAATCTGAGTGCAATTGTATGGCCATGAGCCAAGCCTCAGAGATAAAAGATAGTAATGGAAGACCTTCAGCCACAGCCAACAGCTGACAATAGGATTTCTCTCTTCCAGTAGCAGGAAAAGAGGAACCTTTAGGTCAAGTAAACCACATCTCCTGACTCTGCCTGAAAAGACTGCTAAAAAGGTCAAGAGATTTCGTATCTCCCAGCTATGTGATGAAAGACTGTGCCACATACCCATTTATTTCATATTGTTTTTGTCAAGGGATGGCAATATTCATGCGTGATGAATAGATCTGCAGGCAGTGGAATCTCACATTCAAATCCCACACAGCCCCATCATCTTGCTTACACGCTGAAGCCAAGTTATCTTCACTCGGTCTGTTTAACTAGAAAGATAGAGGAACATTTCTCAGTGAAGGAAGTTGAGTGAAAATTACTCCAGAAGAGCATGGTGGAAGTTACATGACCAGTTACATGACCATTTACATATTGTCTTACATGAAGAACACAAATGGGATTTGAGATGGTCTAAAAACCTTTTGCTGGCCCTTCGCAAAATCTCTTGCTGCCTCACTCCCACAAGCAGTATTTGTGCCCACAAAACCCACTAACAACTTCAAGGTTAGGGTTTTTTTAAATTTCCCCATTTGGAAGGCTTCCAGGATACACAGAGAAATGTAACTTCCAAGAAAGCACACACAAACCCCCTCGATGTTAGAAGACAGAGAAATATTTTTCATCAGTAATTACTGATGCCTACCCACAAACACACAATGCTTCCAGGAGGGCATCATAGAATCATAGGGGTTGGAAGGGTCCTGGAGAGCCCATGGGGTCCAACCCCCTGCCAAAGCAGCTCCCCAGCTCATATTGCACAGGGCGGCGTCCAGACGGGGCTGGAATCTCTCCAGAGATGGAGACTCCACAACCCCCTGGGCAGCCTGTCCCAGGGCTCTGGCACCCTCACTGGGGAAAAGTTCTGCCTCTGCTCTAACTTGCAGCCATTGCCCCTTGTCCTGTCTCCACAGACACTGAAAAGGGGCTGGACATTTCCCCCTGCAGCCCATCCTTCAGATATTGAGAAACATTAATTAGGTCCCCCCTGAGTCTTCTTCTCTCCAGGCTCAACAGCCCCAGCTCACTCAGCCTTTCCTCACAGGGGAGATGCTCCAGGCCCTTCTTCATCTCCGTAGCCCTTCTTTGGACTCTCTCCAGGAGATCCCTGTCTGTTTTATCCCAGGGAGCCCAGAACTGGACACAACACTCCAGGTGGGGCCTGACCAGGGCAGAGCAGAGGGGGAGGATCCCCTCCTGTGACCTGCTGGCCACACTCCTCTTGATGCCTCCCAGGATCCCATTGTCTCTCTCAGCCCCCAGGGCACACTGCTGGCTCATGGCCACTCTGTCATCTACCAGGACCCCCAGGTCCTTCTCCACAGAGCTCTTCTCCAGCAGGTCACCCCAGCCTGTACCGATCCCAGCAGTTATTCCTTCCCAGGTGCAAGATTCTACACTTCTGCAAAACAGAAGAGATCCAGTGCCAAAGCAAAGCCTTTTCCTCCCGCTGCACTCAGCGGCCCTGATCCCAGAGAATCCATTTCCAGGCAGAGGCTCTACTGGCTTTCCTTTCTGGATTTCTTTCTCCATTCAAATGGCCAGCAAGAGAAGAAAACTCCCAACCTAATTTATGTAAGTGTCTTCAGCAATATCCTTTACAGAATTTCAAAGAGTTGCTGGCAGTTGTTAAGCTGGTGCTGTTTAACTTGGACATCTCTCCACCCAGGCCGAGATGACCAACTCACTTTACATCACCGGCTAGCAATCAAATAATAATTACTTTGGGTTACAACAGACTGGAGCTGGATTTGAGAGAATGATTTCAGAGCACTGGAATCCATTACCAATAACCTAAACCATCTGGGTTCTCTTCTCTGTTACAAAGAAAGCAGCAACAATTCCAAACATTAATTCAGACACTAAGTACTACCTGGATCACCAGGCCATGGGAGCAGAGGCATGTATTATGATATAATTACCTCAAGCTACACGGACATCCTAGGGAGAGTGGTTCAGAGTTTACATTCTGTGCCACATTTAACTCTCCAGAGTTAGATGGGAAAGGTTTGCATTAAATAAAAAGCCCCATTTAACATTATTTCCTTTGCAAAGGCGAGCTGGAGAACGCTGGTGGAAAGCGAGGGCTTTGCAAATGTAGCATGCAGCCTGGCAGCAAGAGCAAAGGCAGCTGATGAGCACGAGCTGTGATTTCTGTAACAAGTAAGTTAGACTGTGCAACAAATTGGTACATCCAAATAAACAAATCCCTGAATCCCCTCCGTTTGCCTTTATGAAACAAATGAGTCAGTGCTGACTAATCGTATTATAATACTGGGAAGCTTGTAATAGGCTTACAAACCGTGTGTTTACAGGCTCATTATTGTTCAGGGCTTGCTGAGATAATAAGGAAGCTATGGGAGAAACACTTTGGAGTCAAAATCTTATCAGATATGTTTTGGAACTGAAATCAGTTTGCAATTCAGACCATGACTGTGTATGAGGCACTGGGATTGACGTGACTGAAAAGGAATGGTATTTCCCCATTTGGGACCAGAAATCTCTTCTTCAAAGCTACATCTAACCAAGGGGATCCAAAGACAAGAACAAAACACAGATTCTTTCAATTTTACTGGAGAAACTAAGGCTGAGCACTCTCCAGAGTCAACCACCTTGCTGAGAAGCCACAAACCACCTCCTCTGAAGGGCCAATCTCACTGAAAAAAGGAAAGTTAAAAATAAAATAAGGCATTTCCTCACAACATGCTGGAAAGCACTGAGGTACATGACACCTTGGTTTTGTTTTCCATTTGCTATTTAAAAGGGCAGCTTTCTCCAGGAATCCAGCAGAATCACACAAATAAATTCTTAATGTCAGAGGTGTGTGAACCAGCTTATGGAGTGGAGTAGGCAGGTGCATCTCATCTTTATAAAAGAAATTGCAAAAACATGATAGCACTTCTCATTTGCTACAGGTTACTGCAGAAATCAACAATATTCTACAAGTTTTGCCTCTTCTAAAAGCTGCAGGTCTGTGTTATTAGGGTTGTGTGTCCATTACGTTCTTAACATTACTTCACCAGCACAAAAGAAAAATTAAAAGTCTCCCTTCTCTTTTCTGTCTCCTCCTAAAAAATGAGATGCTTTTCCCCTAAACACGTTCACATGCGAACCTCAAGAACCATCATTCTTGCTGTGAAAAGAGAGCTGATATGCATGATGGTATGGATGCTCAAGGAGGTATTCTCTCCTGGCCTTAGAAGCCTCTGTAAGAATTCAGTAGTACAAAGCACTCAGAGAACTTGATGGTTTCTCCAAATACGCAGGACAACATGCCCTGCTCTCAGCTTCAGGAAGCCAGGTTCCTCCACCTGTAGCAAGTAATGAACCTTGCTTACCTTGAGATTATCAAAGGCCTCACAAACACCTTCAAAGTGACAGTAGAAGAACTATTTAGTGGCCACTCTCCTTTGTCTCCAGGGAAAGGGACAGTTAGGATATATACCAAGCAGACAGAAACAAGCTACAGGGAAATCCAGGAATCCTAAAGCAGGTTCTGTGTCATTTGTCTAAGGGACAGTGCAGAGTGGGCAGCAAAACTCCGTATAAATTATCTTAAAAGCCCAGTTCCATGTCCTTGAGGATCAGTTATCACCTTTGCAGTTAAATGCATTTAACACATCAACCCTGTACTGGGGCAGGATCTTCGTTGTTGTGGCCACTCCAACCCTGCTGGTCTGTTAATGGGACAGGTCAGCACAATGCCAGTGTCACAAAGCACAGAGGAAATCCAAGGATAAAGCCCTTCTGACCCTGCCATCACTTAGGTCATACCAAAGGCTAGTGTTATGTTCACCCAGCACCATTAACCTCAACTTCTTCTGCACACAAGTACAACCCAGCTGAAGTAAGGCAGCTCAGTCAGAACCCATCAGAGATGGACCCAAGGCACCTCCAGGCAGAAGCTATAGCAATGGATTTCCCTCCCCCCCAGTAATATGTCCAATGGCAACGACCAAGCTCAGCACACACTGTAAGAAAGTCCTGGAGTGACAGCACAGTGTAGTACCGCACAAGCACGTTAAGGGTAACACATCTAGAGTGTCGTAGAGCCAGAGAGAACACAGTTCTCCCGGATGCCCCAGGGCAGAGACCCTGGGAAATCTCTACCCTCGGATCTTGGCCAGACAAGGCTGTGAGCACCCTGCTGAGCCACCCTGCTAACAGCACTAGCTGCCCTCCAGAGGCCTGCTCCCACTGAAACACATCCTGAGATTCCATGAACATACTGTCCTGTGCCCAAGGGCGCAGCATCTCCTGCTTCAGCTTTCCGTGCACACCAGCCGCCTTTCCTCTCGGATGAATACTTCACAACAAGCCAATGTAAAGAGGGGCTGGTGAGCAGTCTCTGCCTTCCCAAGAACCGACATGCAGCCTTCCAGGGGGTCACACCTCTGTTCCCCACAGCCTGCCAAGCTTCACAGTGCCATCGCCGCAGCACCATTATACATTTTGCTCTTTCTGCAGTTAGTACATCAACCCTCTGTGGCAGCCCCAACCCTGGCAGGAGCATCCTTGGCTGTCTAAACAAATCTGCAGGACTGCATGATGCTGGTAAGCTTCCCATTTCTGCAGCAGAACTGAAGAAAGACTTTGCCTAAAGCGGCAGACACAATGTCTTGAAATCTTCTGATTACACAGCTAGGGAAACCCTCTCCCTCTGAAATTATCAAATAATAAAAAGAGAGTGCAAGAGAGAGCACACAAGAGAAAGAACAGGGGCAGGGTGGAGCGGAGAGGGAATATCTATGGCCTTCTGCACCCAATTCTGTCACTCTGACATTTCTTTCAAATACAATTATTTAAAGCCTCCTGATGGCAAAGCTGAGGAAATGGACTAATAGTAGCTTGTACAGTACCTCTCCATCAGGCAGTTCAATAAATCCTGGCAGTGCTGTGATTTGTGTTAGGAGAATGAGCTTTTCAAGAGCAGAACTATCACTTTACATCATCAATAATCTCACTGTCAAAACCCCCCGAGTAACCCGACCGACACTTCAGAAGCTTAATTTATAGATGCGCTATTTGCCTGCAAGGTATTTTATGCAGCTAAATAATGGAAGTGGATATTATCCCAAACTACTCTGCAGCTTTCACAAGTGGGAGTCCAAGAACATGCAGTAGGACAAATTTTCTATTAGCTGAGGGCTAAATTCTTCCCTCTGCGACACCTGTTTGATACCATTGACCACTAGTAGAGTTGTTTCCAAATTGTACTCTGGGAAATAAAAGCAGAGTCAAGCTCTTGCACTTCTAGAGGAGGATAAGCCTTTAAAGAGCAAAGCAGTGCATGCAGAGATGCCACAGGGTCTTTGCTTTGCTCTGGACCACTTGTACACGAATTGCAGAAGGGAGCTCTAACCACTGCTGCTCTCCCCCAGGACACCTGTGAGCTGGGGGGGGGCTGCAGCAGGTTGAAGTATCTGCCCAAAATTTCAGGAATGGGGTACTGGTGGCTATGGAGTAGTAGTACATCAACACTGGTAAAGAGATGGATCATCTAGAAAGATCTGGGTCCTCCTGCTCACTTCCACATTTAGGGACATATCCCTAGAATCACTCTGCCAAACGGGAAAAGCAGGCTTTTCCCCCTGATGTAATAGGGGATGGGCTTTTTCTCCCCACCATAACTCATAATGCTATTTAATGGAAGAGGCTGGATTTCATTTATTCCTGGCTCTTAATGCTGATCAGGCAAGAATTAATTCCTTTAATGGGAAAGTATTTGTGCAACTATAACAAAGAATACCAGGGAGAGACTCTGGGAAGGCACCAAACATGACAGTACCATTGTATCCCACGCATCTAAGAACTCCAAGCTGTTTTAACTAAGAACAATAAAAATTAGCCTGCTCCAGAGAAAAGTAAGTTCTTTACATAACAAACCAGCAGCAAGAAGTGTAGAAGTCACAAGCACTTCTACTCATTTTTGGTTCAAATGAGCCAGAGAGAAAACTCAAGGCAATAACAACCCTAACCTAGGGGAGAACTCGGATGTACATGCAAAGCCTGTAGCTTGGATTGAAGCATGTTGTTTTAGCGACACAGGCATGTTTCAGGCTGCAGAACAGCCCCAGTTCTTTTCTTGGTCAATACGTAATTAGACTGCTCCCTTTTTTCAGTCCTCAAGTGAGCCACCATAAAGGGGTTTTTGCCTTTAACGCCAGGCTTGTGCCCTTGCTCTGACAAAGGAGAACTGAACTGCCCTTCATTCGTATTATCCATCAGTTTAGTATAAGCAACAGCATTTCCTTGACTAATAAGTCACATGCCAACAAATCAAGATAATTATCCAAAGGTCAATACATCAACAACATCCCTTTTGCATACTCCTCTGAGTCAGAAGCTGACTATCTGCACAGCCAGTCTCCAACACCCTTCTGACAAGGATGGCAAAGTCAGCTCAAAGGTAGTGAATGGCCGTGGCTCCCTGTCCCTGAATGAGAAACCTTTCCACTGCCTACATACACACACAGTGGGTAGAATTATGTTTCTACTGGAATCAGGCAAGAATTAATACTACTGGAATAAGACCCCAAATACCAAATGAAGTGAGAAGGATTTTAAACAACTCCAAATCTCTTTGTCTGGTCTGACCAAAGTAAGCTTGGCACCCGATACTCCCCCGCCAGCCCCTATAACCAATTCCGTTCAGAGTCTGCCAAAGCCACAGAATGAATCCATCTCAGCTTACCAGCCATGCAAGCACATGCAGCCTCTCCTGGATGGAACTGGAGCAGCTTAGCTGCATAGCACAGATCTATGCCCACTGCTAGCAGCTAATAAAACACAACTGAACTGGTAGGATTCCTTTCCCCTCACCCTTTCGTTTAGTAACATAAAACTCAGGGTCCTTTCGACAGTTCCAAAAGCAGCCTAGCAACAACCGTGAAAAGCACAGCTGCCTTTCTGTACTACAATCCACCATGGTGATCAAGATTTAAATTCCCTATCCCCACCCAGTTCAAACCCATCAAACAGTCCAATTCACCTACCCAGTAACTCCGATTTAGCAGCTCCATGCTGCTGGCTCCCCTAACGAAAGCCACTTGATGGCTCTCAGCTTGGCAGTGCAGATGCTGACTTCTGACACTAGGAATAAGCAAGCACACAGCCTGCTTGGCCAGAGAACAGTTCAGGAGTTCCACCCACCCCCCCTGCTTTGATCACACTAGCGTTAAAAATTAAGATTAGTCTTGGCCCAGATCCATCCTTCGTAAGACAGAATGATCACCTGGTATTTACCTCAAAATCTCCTTCTCTCTTTAATACACAAACTGCTGTAGATTAAAGTCAGCGCCATGCAGCAAGCAAAGCTCTTCACTAAGCCTCAGCCACATAGAAATCTCTATGGGAATAGTCACAAGATTGACTTCTTCTGCATGTTTAAACCAAGTGTCAAAAAATATTTATGCAAGCTTTTTTCCCCTCCCTTTCTGTCCTCACTCCTTAATCCTGGTACAGTTGGAAAAGCAACTCATGACAAGTCTAGGAGCAACACAGTCCAGGGGAAATATTTACACTCTGCTCAGATTCAGATATCCCCAGGGCTGGGAAAGGGCTCCTGAACAGGCAGCTTCAGTCTCTGTCAGTGCTTCCTCAAGCCTGCGGCACCAGGCTTCCTCAAGCCTGCGGCACCAGGCTCAGTGGGAGCGTGGCAGGGAAACGCTTGGCTCCCCTCTGTTCCCTTCCAGCTTGGTCTCTTTGATCTCTACTTTGCCATCCATCCCACAGCAAAGCAACCCTGAGTGACTGCACACTCTTTGTTTTATGTTTGTTGTGGTTTATGTTAACTGTGAAGTTCATGGGTTTTCCTCCTCTTATACCAGGAGTGGGTGCCTGAAGGGAGGGGATGATCTTTACTCATCAATTAAAGGACCAAATCCTGCCCACAGTCACAGCTCTGAGGCAGTCTCCAACAGCAGAGGATAAAGTGCAAACCAGTGGCCTTGTCTGCAGGCACATGGAGTCTCTCTGGTGCAGAAGCTAGCTAATCCATGGAAAAACTTGCAAATGTGGTTGACAGCTTGATGTATCAGTGCTAAAATTGAAAGAGAAATGGCACACAGTTGGGTTTACATGTACAAATGCCTGAGTGGGGCAGCCCCAAATTGAACTTCCCCTTTCTTCCCTAGGACAGTTGAGATGGAGAGGACAGGAAGGATCTGTGGAGCCACAAGGTAAAAACCTCACCAGAATACATTCTTTACCCCAGCTGGGAGGCACGAGCCAAGACACACAGAGATATTTAAAGGATTATTGCTTTTTCTCTCTTACCACTTCACTTGCTATTCTGTTAACATTCCTCACTTTTTTCCCCACTGCAGTACATGTTACTCTGTCCTGCTACAACCAGCTGCCGTGTTCAATACTCTCATATCCAGAAAACCATCACATCACACACTCAAAAATATACTTACAACTGAGTTTACAGGCCATTTGCATGCTCCAGCAACCCATTTGGTGTAATTTCATAGATGTTAATGACTCCTGGCACAATATTTACCCATTCTCCTGCCCATTGCTCATTTAAACTCTCACTTCTTTGAGGCCCATGTATGCCGTCTCCCCAGATGGGACACTGGTCCCATGGAGGGGTCCCTCACCCAGCAGAAGGAATCTAAGACAGAGTCCCACAGCATTACCTTTTGGTAGCCAGAGGCTTTAAATCCACCACCTTGACTTTCTGGATTTTTGACACTAAGGAAACAAGAGCATCTGATTACACAAAGATGTCTGAGAGAGCATGTTACTAGAGCAACAGAGTGTCGTAAGTGGCTTTCTGTGCTCGCTATCGTCTCAGTAACCCCAGGAGACAGCAGCTAGTTGAGGGGGGCAAAGCTGAGCATCCACGATTCATCAGGTGAGTGACGAGACAGTCACATGTCTACACAGCACCGAACGCTCCGGCTGCTGAAATCCCAGACTCCCCAGAGGCATGAAAACAGAGGTTTTGACACAAATCTGTACCTGAGCAGTAAATGGTAAGCTGCCTTCCCCAGACAACGTGCCATGAAGCAAATGAAAGTGAACAAAGCCGATGAATGACACATGAGAGAAAGAAACCCTGTGTTCTCCCCCTGTGATAAAGGAGCACAGCTAACCTGTGAAGCGCAGCTTCTCACAGGGAATGAGCTTGAATAAAATCAGATTGATTGCACCACCGCCCCCAAAAAAGGAGTCTAAGAAAACAAAGGAACTCAATCTTTAAGCAACCTCTCAAAAATCTTAGCAAATGAGTACAAGACTACCATAACTTTTATGAACTGGGGCTGTTCAGCCTGGAGAAAAGAAGACTGAGAGGGGATCTGATCAATGGTTATCAATATTTGAAGGGTGGGACACAGGGGGAAATAGCCAGCCTCTTCTCAGTGTCTGTGGGGACAGGACAAGGGGTGATGGCCTCAAGTTGGAGCACAGGGAGTTCCACACCAATCTGGGGAAGAACTTCCCGGTGAGGGAGCCCTGGGACAGGCTGCCCAGGGGGTGTGGAGTCTCCTTCTCTGGAGAGATTCCAGCCCCATCAGGACGCCGACCTGTGCGACCTGTCCTAGGGACCCTGCTTTGGCAGGGGGTTGGACCCGATGATCTCTGGAGGTCCCTTCCACCCCCTACGATTCTGTGATTCTGCGAATAACACCATCTCTAAACTGCATAACTATTGCATTTTAAATACATCTTTAAATCCAAATAATCTTTAGTCTGGTGTAACTACTTGAATCCCAGAATATAAAGTTGAATCTGCCATCGTTAATTAGCTCTTAGAGGAAAACGTGTGTTTGAATTGTTTGCTTCACACACAAGCGGATGCAAATGTATAAATTTCTTTTGGATAGACAGAAGTTACACTCAGTTCATTATCACATGAAGTTATTTATGTTTTATCTGGTTTACTGAAAGGCATGTTTTGGTCCAGGTACGTGCTCTGCTACACAGGTCTAATTTAGTTCAGATCCAACCACACCTTAAATCTGGAGAGCCAATATCAAGGTTTTCACAAGTAATATTTTGCTAAAATTAAATTCAGACTAGATTTTGAAATGGTTATGTTTAATATTTGATCTTAAAAGAATAAGGCTGAGGGGATCCTAGAACTGACACTAGGTTTAATGCTGCTTGGTAACCAGCAAATGTAATGAAACAGGGTGCACCCAATGTTATACAGGATTAATCAAATTGTGAAGTCTCAAGGGTTCTTTAATTCTTTTTCAGGAAGAAGCTAAGCACATGCATTGCTGCTGCTATGCCACAAATGAAGTACCTTCAAAATTGTCATGCCATGAATAATACTTTTCATGGCCAGCTTAGTGTTTGAGCCCAGGCTCCACAAATTTATTTGGTCACAAAGCATCACCAAGGTGCATCTTCATTTACAACACACCACAGGCTAAACCAAGGGCCTTTTATTCTTAGAGCTTTTACCTGCAAAGACTTCAGCAGTGGCTGCTGAACACTTTTAGATCATGTTTTTTCAGCACAAAGAGCAGAGCAGGGAGGGGGTGCCTGCAATATGCTCACACAGCACACTCCCTTCCTCGCCACCGCGCTGTGCCACAGCTTTCATGTTTCGTTTGGACCAGTCCTTTGGCTGAAGAACCCAAAGGTTCTTGACTGGCAATAACGAGCTACTCATTTAATACGCTCTTCAGAGCAATGATTGTTGCTGTTGTTTGATTCTGGTATTTTTAGGAAGAGGTAATCCTGGAGATTTGCATCTCATTTCCCAGAATGCCCTAAGGCTTTTCCAGCAGTTGGAATCTTACAGGATAAACATCTTCCCCTGATTGTAATTGCATTATTAAATATGATTGCTCCTCTCTTCCTTGAAAAATTTTTAAAAGCAGCAACAAAGAACACAGTAAGAAAGCATCCTGTTGGCAGCACGGAGGAGAATCACACAATAGAGACAGGCAGGAGTATTTCACCTTTAACATCCAGATGCAAAATGAGACTTTTCCAAGCCAGGGAGTCCCACACCACCAGACAAAAGCTTATTCTTCTAAACAGTTGCAACCATAAGAATCCTTCAGCTATCAAAACTGAAGCCACCACAAATAACTGTCTCCATTACAAAACACACTGCAACAGCTCTGAGGAATCCCATCAAAGATCAGGGTTCTGCAAATCCTATAGACACAAATAACCATAATCATAGAAAAGGCATACAGGGTAACTGCAGTGAGTGAAAGGGGAGGTTCTGGAGGAGACTACATGATCCTGACCAACATGTACATACTGCTCAGTGTTACGGGTACATTAAAGAGCTTCTTACACATAACATACAGCAATCAACTCAGACCCTGCACTCTCAAGTGCATTGGCTGTTTAAATTCCTTTTCCTGTAGGATGATCCTCTTCTCTACAATGCCTCACACTGCACTGCTTACAGCCAAGGCCCCCAGTTTACGGAAGAGCACAGAACAGAACCCTGCCTGCTGAGCACCCACTCTTTGTGATAACTGCTACTATCCCAGTCTTCCTGTCTTGAAAAAACAGTATCAAAAGATAGTTAATTAAGTGTGCATGCACATTACTTCACTGTAACTCCTATTAATTTTATAAATATTAATGCATATAAAGCATGCTAGCAGTTACACAGCCATAACCAAGTATACAGAATCAAAGTATGAATGCATTTCTGCCTTGCTTAATTTTGGAAGCCAAAAACGACTTTCTGATGAGAAAACGTGTGATGCAGTATACATCTTCAGCACTTCCAAAGGAGGAAAAACAGCTCCTCCTGTAGTTCAAGGCGCTTCTCCAGGTACAGGGAAGAGCTTAGTTCATGGATACTTTTAGTCTTAAGAGCCCTACTCCTATGCAGTCTAATCTATTTTGAAACACTTTGCCAACACTGTACACTCCCTCTACTGATATTTCACAAATGTTTATACTCACACACACACACACAGAGAATATACACATCCAGAAGGTACTACACACAAAACCTTGTGCTAGGGCATGCATGTGTCCTTCTGTATCGAATCCCCACAGACACCCACTTGGGCTGGCGGTAGGTGGAAAAGAAAGCGCCATCACAAACTGCAGACTCTAAGGAGCAGTTAAACTGCTTGAGACCACTTTTCTGCTTTCAAGAGCTTCAGCTCAAGTGCTTTCACTAAGCTTTCCATGTCTAACAGCTTCATGGCATGGGATTCAGTAATGCTTCTTCAGTGTACTCTTAAAAAAAAAAAGTTAAACATCTCTAAAGCAAGACCTACTATACAACAGATGGCCTAACCTCTTGAATGTCAAAATCCTTCTGAGTCAGGCAGCCCAATTAATGTGACAGTTCTAGCAGCATGCCTCCCTCCACGGTGCCCTTCCTCCCACTTTAGCCTGGAAGTCCCAAGGGGTAATTGCTCACCACACAATTACAAACATCAGTTTACTGTAGTCCTTTCTCCCCAACCTCTAATTGGGAGAAACTATGATGATGGTTAATCTAACTCCTGGGTCTCAGTGAAGACAACTGTTTAAAAAGAGGAGACCTTAGAGAAAACAATAAAATCTTCAGCTAACGAGAATAGCTCCAGATCTCCTGATGGGGATCATTTTGTTTTAGTCTCTTCAGCTGCAGCAAAGGCCTTTGTCATTCACCTTGTCTTTCCAAAATACTAAAACCAGACATGGATAATAAATAGAAGGGGGAAAGAAACCCCAAAAAGTGATTAAAAAAAAAAAAAAAAGAGAAAAAGCACTTGAAACCATTGGATGACAGCAAGCCACTACAACATAAGTAGGATGTGCTTCAGTATAAAAGAGATGCTTTGGACTCCTCTAACACCGGACAGTCCTTATGAAATGCATCAGCAGTCCCAGTTCACACAAGCAGAAGCCAGCACAGCCAGCCTGTGATGTGAGGAACAGGTACCCAGCAAACTCCCGTGCCTGAGGTGGGCCAGCCAGGGGGCTGCGGTGGCACGGGAGCTGTGCTGACAGAGGAGCTGCAAGGTGATGTGAATCAGGCGCAGGGGACATGCACCTGCAAAAGCTGCTGAGCCTGACCACAGCCAGCCACAGGTTGCTGAATGTCTTCAACTCCTACTCCAGCCTACAGGACTGATGATATGGAAGTACTTCTAATCCTGATTTACAGATAGGAAAGGGAAGCATAAAGCTTAAAAAAAATCCACCCATGAACTTCACAGCAAGTACTATGGACATGAACTCAACATCTTGATGCCCCCCTAAGGGAGAACGCCTGTGTAACTCAGTTCAGTGTCTCTGTGTCAGTGGAGGTTGACAGCTTTAGCATTTCCACAATACACGATGGTCAGGCTGATTCTGAACAGACCTGAGGTACAAACCAACAGAGCTTCTTCCAATCCACCATGCTGCAGCCCCAGAAACTACAGTATCTGCAAGGAGCCTTGACTTCACTGGGAGTTATGCCTGAGAAAGGATTGCTGAAAAAGGCAATCAGATCCTAACGAAAACATAATCCTGTTCATCCCCCAAGTGCGTGTTTCTCAGATGATTTACTGTATTATGATAAAGTGAATCTCACATTCAGAGTCTGCACGCTGGAAGACAGGGCATTACACACATGACAGCTCTTTCAATGCTGCTTCAGAAGGAAGAGACTGTTTTCTCCACACTGTTTAGAGGAAACATTGGCAGCACAGGCAGATTCCCAAGACTTTGCCTTGTTCTACAGGGCTGCAGGATGCAGTGATGTAACATGTAAAGCAGAGAAAGTGGCTGATTATTTTAAACTGGCTGCAACCTATACTCAAGCAAGGAAACTGATTGCTGAAAAAGCTTCCTCCCTAGAAGTTTATAATGTTGCCAGGGGTTTATACTTGCTCTGAGACTGAACCAGCGATACCTTGTGGGTGGAGAGGCAGTAATGTAATCCATTAGAGATTAGTTTTACTAGGACTCAGTAATCCAAGAGACTAGGATAAAAGACTGCACTCCTCACAAATAGAGCTTCCTTCCCAGCTCAACATTTTTTTTCTACTAGGAAAAAAAGTGGCTGGTCAATTTAGAGTGGATTCTTCATCAAAAGCAGGATTCACGACTACAGGTTTTACTAGTCTCAGTCTTTTGGTTTCCATGTTTGTACAACTACTCTTACACAGTGGCAGTTAGCTGTGAGTTTAAGCACTCTGGAAATGACAGGCTCCATTAAAGTGCAAAGTTGTTATTACTCACTACCAGAGTTGAAGCATTCATTCAGTGTGGGGGATATGTTAAGGAGAAGTGACAAGTGATTGCTGCCTATCAGGAAGAATGAAGGGAGAGGATGAGGTTTTCTTAATCAGAGGGATTAAATAAACTATACCTCCATGCCAGGTATTAGCTATTTTTTGGCCACTTACAGAGCAGGGAAGCTTCTTTTGTGTTGATAAACCCTGCATCACAGAAAGCCTGCCTCGATCAGCATTCTATCCCCCAGTTTCACTTTAATATCACCTACAAAGCTGATAAGAGGAGGTTTAAAACAAGGCTTTGAAAACGTGCAAAAGTCAACACACTTCTACGCTCATCTCACTCTCTTGACCATGTTGGTAAGTGTGATGGTCTTTAATATCCCAGTCTTCAGCTTGTGAGAAACCGTACAACTGGAACTTAGTTCTGCTGGCTCAGTCTCCTCTGAAAGCATTCACACTGCATGAAGCTTTTAATAATTTCTAAAACCTTCAACTGACACAGGAGGATCAAAAGACAGAGGAAGAGAATGAAGTCTCCGCTACCCTGCCTTCCTTTCCTCTAGACAGATGAGCTCCACCCAACGTATTTTTTATGGGGGATGCAGGAAAAAGAAGCAGGCTATGTTTTAATCAGCAGGAGTGCAAGGAAAAGTTTTCAGAAGGTGCATTTCCAACAGCTTTCTCAACTTCTATCTGCTTTTCTGAACGGATGAAATCTCCCTAAAATCTGCGAAACTGAGCCATAAACCTCAGGAGAAGAAATTTCCCTTGGGAGATCCGCCACCTCCAGCAACGCTCTGAGCCAGAGACACTGCAGGAACAATTCCCCATGGGAGTGAACGTTTCTTCTTCCCTGCCAGAAAGCACAAGTGCAGATGTAGAGAAAGGAGTGGGAGGTGGGGAGAGGATGGGGGATGGAGCCCAAACTTTTTCAGCCTCGAAGATGCACATTTCCGTGTTTGAAAGGGGTTGTGGGAGAAGGCAGGAAGGAGTCTAATTGCATCCAGATTGTTTTGTCCTTCCCCACTTGATTCGTCTCACTGGCAGGTTTGACTGTCAGTACCCGCAGCGTTTCTGAGCCCAGCAACAGCTAATTGTGGTCCTTATATACATCCCCCCAGATCTAACTTGACACAATGCTGTATAATTGGCAGCTCAAGAGAACGGGGAGAGACGGGCATTGAATGTGAATTACCTCTCGCACCTACAGCGGGAGGATCCTCCGAGACACAGGCTGAAGGCACTGGCAGGGAGCTTGCCCCATGCCCATCCACACAGTGGCAGGTTTGCAGACAAAATGACGACTTAATTTTTCAGTCCTGCCAGTCTTAAAGGTCCTAAAAACAAATATTCTTTGACAGGGAAAAGGAGGACAAAATGAAAGCAGGGCAGTAGGCTTGGGCAAGGGAAAGGGCCGGGGGGCAGCAGTGGAAATAGATGCTTAATAGTGGAGTTCAGAAGTGAAAAAGAATCACAAATTCTCACTGATTCCTCAAAGGAGCTCACAGTGTGTCTGCACTTCTGCTGGTTGTCAAAGGGAAAAATTTAAGTGGGACATTTTTCCTCTTGAATCAATGTTTATTCGATAAGGTCAGGGCTACCTAAACAGGTTTCTGTCTCAAGTGTAGGAAGAGACTCTGTATAGCTGCATGCAAACAACAGCAACATCTCTGCACCTTCTCCAGGCTTCCCATCCCTCCCCAGCTTTTACTGCGGAAGCACGACACAGCCCTGCAGACAGAGGTTGTCAGCTATCCATCACTGCTGCTTACGCTACATTTGTGTGCAGAAGCACTAATATCTTCCTGCACAGTTCAGGTAAGGGGTCAGGAAGGGCTCACTGCTCACTACTTAGCTAATTGCTAGAACAGACATCTTGCACAAAAGAGTGCAGTTTCTTGTTTACTCAGGAATATTTGCTTTAAGTGCAAGATTAATCAGCACAGTCCACAGCACGACAGCTTTACGTTTTGTCTCTAGCTGCCACATCTTCATATTAACATCTGGCTCCATCTCCCTATGCTCTGTCTACTACTCCTTTTCCCTTCATGCCTTTAAAGAAACCAGACCTATTTTAATACCCAGGCACAGTGTGTGAACCGTAAAGATGTGAAAAACTTTAAAACAGCTGAAGGTGAGGAGTGTGCTGAAGAGAGGAGCCTCAACCCACCCATTCTCCCTGGGGAGACTGCAGTGGTGACACACAGCTCTGAACACCAGAGCATCCACTGAGCCAGTTAAGAAATACCCAGCTGCTGCTTTTTTGGTGCTGCTTTAAGATATTTGATTCCGAGGCAGAGACCAAGCTGTCCTCCAGGCTGGATGGCATGAAGGATAACTGGAATTATTCCATTTTGTAGACAGAATAGGGTTTTGGAGGGACGTCCTCTGCATATGACAGAGGGATGTAGCACAGGAGTCCCAGCATGGAAAACAAAACAAACACAAACAGAGCAGGACACAGTGAACAGGAGAGAAACAAGGTCAGAATTGGTGCTGACCAAACAAGCAGCAAATCTTCCCTCTGAATGTGACAATAGAACTCTGAATAAATAATAAGACCGTAGTTACTACATAATGGCCATAATCTCTATGCAAACCTCCTGCTGTCATCAGGAAGAGAACTGCTGCAGATTGAGATTTCAGGAACACTGAATTTTACATCCTGGTCTACTGGCATGAATATTCTGAAGTTTGGTTGTTTCCTTTAACCTCTGATTTAGGCACTTTAACTTACTCGTTAATATTCTACATTCCCTCTATCCTTGTGGAAGGTTCCTTATTCTAAAATGATGCTGCCAATAATAATTCCCTGAAAAGCCACATTAATCAGCTGTTTTTAAAGAAACAGGTAAGACTTACGTTCTAAAAGTATAAAAAGAAAGTCAGCAAGAAATGGCCACTCACTAGGATAAAGTACTTCTGAGGGCCTATCACCTGTTTTCAAATGCAATTCTGACATTTTCATGTTCCAGAGTGCTGGAAAGTCCGTGGAATTTTGATTATTAAGGGCCAGACTCCATGACACAAATGCAGCCTCCACACATTTGAAAATTGTAACAGCTGCCATCAATTACATTTGTCAGATCTATACTGAAATCCTTGGAGACCGTTTGAAGCAACTTCGAATCAAAGTTGCCCACAACAGTCAGGCTTTAAGTGCAGGTTACACTGTACCACCACACAGTTGTTGTTTGCTGTTCTCTGTTACACCAGTGCTTTTTGGGAGACAGATTTTTCAAAGCAGCCACCCGAATTCCCCCAAACATGAAATCTGCACCTTAAGCTCTGGCAAGGGGGAAACCCCACCACACTATTCCAATATCACAGAATCGAATCACAGAATCGAATCACAGAATCGTAGGGGTTGGAAGGGCCCTCAAGAGATCATCGGGTCCAACCCCCTGCCAAAGCAGCTCCCCAGCTCATATTGCACAAGGCAGCGTCCAGACGGGGCTGGAATCTCTCCAGAGATGGAGACTCCACAACCCCCCTGGGCAGCCTGTCCCAGGGCTCTGGCACCCTCACTGGGGAAAAGTTCTGCCTCTGCTCTGACTTGCAGCCATTGCCCCTTGTCCTGTCCCCACAGACACTGAAAAGGGGCTGGCCATTTCCCCCTGCAGCCCATCCTTCAGATATTGAGAAACATTAATTAGGTCCCCCCTGAGTCTTCTTCTCTCCAGGCTCAACAGCCCCAGCTCACTCAGCCTTTCCTCACAGGGGAGATGCTCCAGGCCCTTCACCATCTCCATAGCCCTTCTTTGGACTCTCTCCAGGAGATCCCTGTCTGTTTTATCCCAGGGAGCCCAGAACTGGACACAACACTCCAGGTGGGGCCTGACCAGGGCAGAGCAGAGGGGGAGGATCCCCTCCTTCCACCTGCTGCCCACTCTCCTCCTGATGCCCCCCAGGATCCCATTGTCTCTCTCAGCCCCCAGGGCACACTGCTGGCTCATGGCCACCCTGTCATCAACCAGGACCCCCAGGTCCTTCTCCACAGAGATCTTCTCCAGCAGGTCACCCCCAGCCTGTACTAATACAGATGGTTATTCCTTCCCAGGTGCAAGACTCTACACTTGCTTTTGTTAAATTTTGTTATTTGAATATTTGTTATTTAGCACCACTACCCTGAGCTATTACTTGCTTACAACCAGTCCTACCAGACTTCAAAGAACTAATGCAAATTCTATAAAATGGACAAGCAATTAACCTTGTTGTGTAGGAAAATAAGTTTGATGTCAAGTTGTGCTGCTGATAGATGTGGTTCACAGGTCTCAGAGGCTGATCCATGCCTCTGACAACACAGCTCACCAGAAAGGCCCAGTGTCGAGTGATGCACCAGTTGCTGAACGCATCCTGAGCTGGACAGCCAGTACATTACACCACAAGCATATGCTGGCCTGGATGGACTCAATTGTCTGTTTCAGTAATAATTAATCAAAAGCAAGATGTGGTGGGATGAAGCCTTTGATACATACATATAAAGCAAATAGAAAGATGAGACAAGAATCTCTCCCACTGCACTTGACCCAAACTTTTGTGTTATTTGTTATTTTTCTCAATTCTAACAATTAGAAAAACCCTTCTCATCTTTATACACATAGAATGAAAACTACTTGTCCCCAGTGAGATTTTTACAGTTATTTCAGCTTTCTTAGAACCCAGGAGGATACATTAACCCATGCACTGCAGCTCAGCTGTTTGCAGGGCACCATTAAACACTCCAGCCACACCAATAAGGCTTCCATCACACTCAAAGCAGCAGAACTCCTGATAGCTAAATCCCCAATGTCTGCCAGTTGGGAAGATATTCCCCAGAAAGTAAAGCTAAAAAATAAGGGAACAGAAGCATCACCACACACCTCCCTGTGTGCAGGTGTCTGTATGTTCTTCTCACACTGTTTCAGCAGAAACTGAACAGTGACGACTTTGCTTTGGCAGGGAACAGACTCATGAAAGGCCATGCCAAGGAAATGGTGCCTAAATCCTCTCAGCTGCACAAAGAGGAGTTTCTATGTTGTCAAATAATTTCTTTAAGGAGAGCTGCTCAGACAGAAAAAGAGAAAGAAATCAAAGGCCACCTCTGCCACAAGAAAGGCAATGTCTGCCTCACTACCACCCCACACTCAGGTACCTGGTGGTGATGAGGAAGAGGTAAAAAACGTTGCAGGTTTTCAAACATTCCTCTACCACAGAGTAGAGTTCCACATGTGGTCAAAACTTCAGCTTCACAAAGCTCCATGGAGTAGGTAAGGGTTACGGTAACTGTTTTACAGATGGAGAACCAGTACAGCTAGACTGAATGATTTCCCTGGTGTCACACAGGAAGTCTGTGGCAAAGGAGGGAGCTGAGCACATCTGGCTAACATCAGCCTGCAAGGTCAGGATGGGGAAGGTAGTGAGATGCCTCCATGCCAGAAGCTGTTTTATGAAGCAAACACCACTCGGAAGTTGGGAAAAAAAAATCACTGCAGTGAATCACACTTACTCAGTATTCAGAGACATCCTCACATTACAACCACAAGCACTTATTTAATTAGAAAAATGATCTAATTGAGATGCATCCAAAATTGCCTCCAATATGACATAAGCAATAACGTACGTAAGTAAGAAGGTATGCAGGCTAGGCAGGTGTGTGTGCTTGTGTGCAGGACGGGAAGAACAAGGGTGAATTGTCAGACTTCACTCCACCAAGCCTCAGCAAGAACGCTGAATACATTTATTAAATGCAATCAAATTTTACAAGGCACTGAAGTGATAACTCTGTAGTAGTGGAAAGTGCGAGCAGCAATAAATATCTTGTAAACACAGAGGTCACAGGCCCAGGTGCTTACGAGCATGGGAAAGGTGGGTTACTGTAAGCAGAATGCTTCATTGCCTCAGCAGTTATGTTTTCATCTTTCTTTTCTTGGAGGAGGGTTGGAACAGGACAGAATGGATTATTATTTAATTTACCACAATAAATCAGGAGTCAAAGCAATTCAAAGGAATTTGTAGCTTATCACTATGCAAAGAAAAAAATCAAACCTCTATCAGTTCAGATCTAAATACAATTACAGGAACAAAATAGCTTTATGTTTAAACCATCTAACTGAGCCTGACAGATGGATACTGTTTATATCCATTTGTATTTATTGAACGTATTAAAAGATTGCAGCTGTTCTATCAACACCTAGGTGCTTCCAGGGTGCTTGGAGCTGTATATAAATATGACAGAATTTTATGGATAAATATATTCCATGGAATAAACATGTTGGAAATACTGTGATATAAGAAGTATTTACATTAACAACCATAATACCTTGAACTGGTTTCTATTGATCTTTAAGCACTTCACAAAAGTATGGATAAAGCATCTGCACTCCCACCCTACAGACACAGAATTAAAGCTCAGAGATTAAGTGCTGCCAAAGGATTTTATAACAACTCAGTATGAGCGATGGGATTAGAAGCCAGGCCTATGGCTGCAGGCTTTGTCTTCAGCGCTTTAAATCACGCTTCCCCCATCCATATCTACCTCTCTGTGTCTTTGTGTGCGACACCCAGGAGCCCGTTTCATTGTAAACTTGCATATATTCACTGCCTAATTTTAATCTCACACAGTGTTGGGTCATTCAAAGCCAAAGGCAGCGAGCTGCATACTATTACAGCTCGCTACAGTCAGAGGGCTGTACACAATCTGTCCATCAGCCAAAGCCCCGAACCTGCGCCGCCGCAGCACGTCGCCACTGACAGCTTATTCCTGTGCTTAGAAATTCAAGGCAGAGCCTCTCCCTCCACAGCCATCTAACCCTCACCAAACCCCCTCTGACTGGCCAGAGGATCAGAAAGAACGTTGTAATTAACGGAAATATAATCCCACACTCCTCATCAGTGAGGTTTTGCATATACATAAGGAACGATCAGTGGCGAAGAATGATGACTGCTCCTTATGTAAATCACGCTCTCGACAAGGAAAAGCTTTCAAGCATGGCATGTGGGAGATGAACACACACAGACCTTGGGGTTTTCTTGGGGGGTTCTCTCGGGGGGCTTTCTCCAGCATTCAGCTCTCAAGCACTGCACCCTGCGGGAAAGCCAACCAAGCACGTATTTCATCTGCCAACTGCATGGGTTTTGAAATAAGAGCACCACTGCCTATGGTTAATCTTGAGATTTTTTTTTTCCTTTTTAAATTTCACAAGCAATCATAGGCCACTCTCCACCAGTCATTTGTGTTTGCAGTACTTGATTCCAGCAGGAGTGAAAGGGAAGAGAACAACACTGGTTGGCAAAGAAGAAAAGTTTTAAACTGGAGGTTACATCAAGCTGGGGGGGTGAAACAATCTGAGGATAAAGCAGGACTTTTGTAGGAGTCCTCTGTAGGCAGCTATTTTGGGTTGCTGAAGCTCCTAAGAAGAATTTCAGTGTAGGAGACAGAGCATTTTTCCTGCCAAGAATGGCTCCCTCACCTTCGTATTTCCTGCATGACAGGCTGTCAAAGCACAGGGTTACCCTGCTTTAATGCTTTTCAGAAGACACATAAGGGGAAACAAGTTTTACGGAGCTCTCTGGAAAGGGAGAATGGAAATGGGAAAGAAGAGCTGTAAACCGGGCAATGAGAAAGGTGGTGGAACACACTTGAAAACAGATCAGGAACAAAATGTGATTTATCTGAAAACAAGCATATAGCTTGAAATGGGGAGATGGAAGAGAAGAGAGGCTTTTCCCAAAGGGTTGGGGGTGGAAATCAAACTTCCTTTATGACTAAATAGCTAAATTCTCAGTCATTTCTAAGCACTGGGAATCACAGTGCTCATTTTAAAGTCATACATCAAGTTACAGCCAAAAATCTTTTTTATTAAAAAGGGATATAATCATATCCACTCTGTCTGTGGAAAAGGTGGCATGGGGAGAGAAAAATGGAAGCAAAAGGAGAGCTGGCCTGCTAATACCGTATGGCAGACACAGGAACTGAGCACAAGCTCCCTGATTCCCAAGAGCTGATTCCCCACCAGACCATCATCATTTTTCATCTTCAAATATGCATGTGTGTGCGCATACGCACAGGCAATAGCAGTATAATCATCTCTATACTGCCCTGCCACTAAGCCCTGAACTCTGAAATGAGAGCGATCATCTCAACAACTGAAAGGGCATATTAATAGTGTTGCCAGTTAAACTCTCCAGAGGGGAGCCATCTCCTGCATGTTTATACAGAGCCAAGCACAACGGGACCCACAGTTGCCTTCAGTTCCACAGAAAGGATCATTATCCCGGTTCTTCCTTGGCTGAGGTCGGCCAACTGTGGCTTTGATAATTACCCTATAGAAACTCAAAGCTGCTACACCAGCATCTTAAACACAAAATCATACCCTATTGCCATTTTTCCCAGAAACATTTTTATAGCAGACAGCAGTTTCTACTTAGGCAGCAGACGGACCAGAAAATACTGCTTGACAGAAATGCTTTTGAAGTGGAGATGGGACCATAACACCAGATTCCTTCCCCTCCCTCTAGTGAGTGCAGATGTGGATGAGATTCTGGTCTAGAGCACCAAGATTTGGCCCTTGCTGAAAACCCTGAATTCTGAGCTTTTAGGGCTGCTTCTAATGAGAGGAGGGGTTTTACACACTTCTTTATCATGAACTTAGGAGGTAACAAAAGACCAATATGCTTCTTAAATCCTACTCTGAGAGCTTAAGCAAAACATCACCAAAGCAAAGACTGGGTGCTAGCAGTCCGCAGAGGGGCATCTGCTTCACAGCATAAGCATGACATCAGGACTCATGTACCAACCCAAGCAGGGAGTGTAACGGTGTAACGGTGCCTACGTGCGCTAACACGCTACCAACACAAGCAGCAGGTTCTGAGAAAGAAGGTATAACGAGTTTTAGAGCATGTGTGGAAAAGAAAATGAAACAAAACAAAGATCCCCAAAATTATTTGCTTCTGCTCGAAGTTCTGCAAGTAACAAACAAGGTGTCTGTACAGAGGTTCCTGCCAACAGCTTCCATTAACATACATAAATCTTATGTTCAAAGGAAGCCTCCAGCAGTCAGTTTTTCTATCTTAATTTGATTCTTTTGACTTTATCTATCCTGTCTGTTTTCATCTTTCCTCATTAAAAGGATTTTTTTTAAAGCCAAACACAGTTAATTATTTTAATGATCTACCAAAAAGTATGGTTGCTTTCTACTCTGAATGTAAGCAAATGTCAACATTGCATGGGGAGCAAAGGTAGCACAGTGTCTTAACACTATACCGCCAGCTCCTATATTTGATTAATGAAGACTCACAGGACTAATTTTATAGTGCTTCATTAAAAGCCCAGGGCAATTAGCATAAAGGTTAGACTACTACATTATTAAAATGTTTTGGGGTTTTCTTTTTTAAACAAAATAATTCACTTCTTTTCCTTTCCCTTTGGAAAAAAAAAAACCCCTCACACTGGACAGACAAAATGAGCTATTGTCCTTTTCAACTTCATATGTAGAGAAACATGAATTGCTACATCTCTCATCAAGGACACAGCAAAGCAGCTGCCCAGTTTCTACAAAAGGGCAAAGGCAACGCTCTCTTGTAAAGCTAACACACAGACAAAGGAAACAGCCTTTCAGCTCAAAGGACACAGAACGGTGATAAACTTAAAATTCAGCTAGCAACTAGAGGGAGGGAAGAAATTGCTCATTCCAAACAGCACATCCATTTCTCACACAACTAAACCTGTCTTGCAAACTTCCCCAAATGATGATCAAAGGTAAAAGCGCATATATGCAACACTGCAAGAGCTGAAGTGTACATAATAAAAAGCACAGGCATCTCCTATTCTTTGAGGCTTTATTGAGGGAACAGAGGAAGAACTGCTTTTGAACTTGCAGGTGAGCAATTCTTTAAAGCACATCACACCAGCAGCCTTGCTGTGCTGTTGATTCAGCATTGTGATGGACAACACAACAGAGCAAGGTTCAAACCACCTAGCCGTTTCCCTGCTCGGTTTTCTCTCTCCTTCCACACACTAAGGTAAGCAGCTCTCAGAAAATGCACTTCCTCCCAAGCCTCCTCCTCCTCCACTACAGCCTCAGGAATGGAAGAAAAACATAAAAAAGCAGCAGCAGCCCTAAGGAACAGACTTGATGAAAAAGAAAAGCTAACTGCCAGACAACGTTTCAGTCTACTTCAGAGCTGGTTTACACATGGGAGTACTTGCCAAGACTTGCACAAGGCACTGCTCTGCCTTGCAGCACGTGCTGGCACTCAAGGGGTTAAAGCAATGCAAGCCAGGCCTGCTGGAGAAGCACTACAGCAGGGAGAAAGAGTTGCAAATGATTTTTCTTGGCAAAAGCAGCTCATTGGAATAGGAGGAGGATTGTGCTTAGTCCTCATATATAAATGCCAAAATGAGGCTTGCTGACACTTTCCTGGCATGCCACAGCCCTTCCAGGGGCTCAGGACTTCAACTGAACTTTCAGAGGGACAGAAGGACATACAAGATCTTTCTTCCCCAACCAACCAAACCGTCTTTTCATGTGGGATTATCCAGTCTCTGTGGACATTGCCCAGCCACCAGCACCACCACCAATTCAGCTCAGTCCCTCCCTTTCCACACCAACGCCTGGTTTTTGTGCCCATTGTTTGTGGCTGAGGCTCGTGTAAAGGCACAAGTACGTATGAATTCTGAGAGCATGTTAGTGGGGAGATGGGGGATTAATGATGACCCACAGGATTAATTTAAGGCAAGATGAAATCTGCTGAAACAGAATTCCACAACTTGCTTAACCAACATTCCCCTCACCCCATTCTCCAGCATCTCATAGTTACCTGGGCAAAGAACCAGAGTGTTAAGGTGACTCTTTCCCTGGTCCTCTCTCTCAAGTTCCAGAGACCAGCAATTTATGAACCATCAGAGCTGGAAACTACATTCAGATCATCACATTTAAGAGACTAACCTTCCTAAAGGTCTAATACCTTTGTATTGCTTTTTTAGACTTAACACTTTTGGCTTCCACAAAATACTTTCACATGAGTTTTGTAATTTCATTTTGCCCTGCCAAAATAAGAAGAAAAAAAGAGGGAGAAAAAAAAAAAAAAAAAAGGCTTATCAATCCCTACTCCCATCAGACTTACCCAAACTGTTACAATTATTCAGTGTTTCATCCTATGGAAAGTGGCTCCACAGCCATTCAAAAGGTTCATGGTAGGACTTTAAGAAGATGAAGGTCAAATGACTATTTGGGGAGCGATTAACTTGTTCAAAGGTGCAGGACACCACACATCAGTCAACTTTGGCTTTTGCCAAAGAGCAATGGTTGAACTGTCCCTGCAGCCATGGGGAGTTCAACATTTCCAGTGACAGACTACCTTCACTTTCGTCACACCAGGATCACTGAGGTCACTGGTTTGAACACCTTCTGTCAACTCTGTGTAGCTGTTCTCCAGGACACTTGTATTTAACAGGAACCAATACCTTCCTTTGATCTCTCCTCTTTCCCCTTGTAGAGATAGATGGCTTTCTTTTGCTGCCTTCAACCTACAGCCCCAAACCAGTCATTTTCTCTCACTCTCCAGCAGCAGTGAAAACGCTTACTCAAAACATGCAAGAACCTCCCCTTCCCTAGATGTCCCTGTAGATAGTCAGAGACTACTCCTACAGAGCCAACTGAGAACAACTTGCCAGTGGATTCACACCAGGCTCCCCACCTCCATGGGGAAAAAGTTAATTGTTGTAAACTACTGGGGAGACATTGATTCTCTTGAGACAACATCATCCACTGCAGCCTTTCACACAGAGAAGCAGCTCTCTCCTGGCCTCCTAGCTACGTCTAGAGCCCCCAGGATCCCAAAGCCTGACTGCTCTCCACATCCCTTTCAGAAAACAGAACGGGCTAAAGCATTGTTAGATGACATTAGCATAAGTTATAGCAGTAAAACCAAGAAGTCTTCACTGGTTTAACTTTTCTCACTGGACTTAGATTTCTCTACTAGGATTATTATGAGCAACACCTATTAGTTGTAACTTGACATTCACATAAGAAATCCAAACTGCCTTCAGCAGTGTCCACTCGGGCTAGAAGGGTTTATCATTAAAAGATCACCTCACCTACTTGGCTCAGAAGAAGCCTCATCAGTTTGATCCTCTATACCACAACTGCACAAGGAGTTTCAATGGAGATGCCTGCAAGGCATTTATCTTTATCTGTAAATATACACATACAGCATGGGGCATCCAGGATTTTACAAAAGAATGAGACATTTTCCCCTGTTTACAGCATGGGGAGGTAGAGAGCTGCATTCTCCAAGTATCAGAAGGAAAGATACTGTGCAGCAAGTGAGACCTCAGCTTGGGCCTGCTATCTCCAGATCAGAATCACATTAGCAGAAACTGGGGGGGGGTGTACAAACTGAGGAAGGTGCACTGTGCTGCTGCTGAAGAGAAATTCAATCCAATGCCCTAAGCTGTTAAAAAGAGGGTGTGTTGGCATAAGAGAGCAAGCTACCAGAGAAGTTACCAGCCCTGATGGAAATGTCATCCCCACCACCGAGTGAAGAACACTCCAAATTGCCCTCATGTAACTTGGTCCTATTTTAAACTCCTTTGCTGGGGCTGGAGGCTCAGTAATCAGTCTTGTAAATTTTCAGTTTTCAAATCTAGGTGGGAGGTTTGTTTTTGAGTGATGTGCCAATGCTATATTCCATGCTGTACAGCTTCCAGTATTTTCTTAAGTGCCTTGAGAGGCTTGGCATGAAGGGCCAATGTAATGGAAATGTAGTTTTAACTGATGGCTTCCAACTTCTGCCTTGTAACCCACCTTCAAAATGAGGAATTTCAGCAGAAACAGAGGTGCTCCTTTCTCTGCATGCAAGAACTGTACTTGCCAGAGCACACACAGGCAATGAAACATATTTCAGCTGAATGTGGCCAGGAACGTAACGGCCTTGTCAGGATGGTGACCAACATCCCCATTAATCTATCACTACAAGTGGCACAGATTTAAAACAAAACCCTCACCCTTCTCTATGCCTGCATTACAAAACATGCCAGGTATTCTCTTCCAGCCCATCAGCCAACTCTGAGGACTGGCTGACAACACCTGCCCCACCAGAGAGATACAGTACAACAAAGTGGGGAAAAACTCCTTGAGCTGCCTAGACGTCAGTCACAAACACCTTGAAGTTCACTGAGAGGTGAATGTACCAGAATGCACTCAAACAGGCTCAGTTAATCAAAGGTGTTGTGGGATGACTAATTCCAGTCATCTAATGGCCAGGCAAACCCCTCCTCTACTTGCAAACCTAACTGCATTATCCCCAACTGGCATCCTGACCTGCAGGTCAGATGCACAGCATCACCAGGAGCAAGGAGCTGGGATAAAGGGAAACCAGTACAATGCTTTCCCTTATTAACACGTGACTTTCATCACAGAAAATCATTTTGTTCTTTGTCTGGCATTTTGAAAACTTTTTGAGAGAATCTCCTAACTAATTTGCAGGGAAATTGGGACAAGATCATTTGAAGTATTTTTAGTTTAAAAAACTGTGCTGCAAAGTATTTTCCCCTTTCCTATTTCACAGCATTGTCTTGTGTTCGAGGCTATTATAGAGGGTCATAAACCACCTATAATCCCTCAGATTATATAACAGCATTAAAATACGTAATATTTTGGGGCTTCAGAGGATAATTAATAGTGGTAGTTTGCCTGCCTTTCATCCAGAAGGATCCCCAAAATAACAGTTTTCCCAAAATAGAAGTGCAGCTGCCTGTGAAACAGGACAAGGCGAGAACTGTAGCAGTGACTCATCAGGGCAGAGGAGAAGAGACAACTCCTATTCACAGGAAGATACAACTGAAGTTCTGCTATGTGGAATGAAACTGGAATTCACCTTAATAAAAAGCATCTTGAGTATTTTTGCTTATCAAAGTTTTGCTGCTGATCCACAGACAGACAAAAAAACCTAAGAGCAATAATCAAAACAAGCCTTCTGGGCATATTTGCCTTGTCACTTCTAATGTTCCCTGACTGCTGCATCTCAGTGCTAGCCCTACCCACTGCCAGAGCAGCTCCCATCCAACTGTGCCAACAGATCTTATAAATGTATCGCAGTTTTGTGTGGCTGGGTTGCGGTGAAGAATGGGGGGGCTGCAGGGGTGGCTTCTGCAAGAAGCAGCTAGGTGGTCTCTGCAGGCCCCACAGAGCAAACACCAGCTGACTCAAGGCCGGAGTCGGTGTTGACCAATGCCAAGCCCACCAGCGACAGTCACAGCACCTCTGGGAATCATATTTAGGAAGAAAAAAAATGCTAGCAGCTGCTTTTTGCTCCCAGAAAAGGGAGTGAGAAGATATAAGAAACTGTGCAGACACCAAGGCCAGGGAACACCAAAAGAACAGTCAAAGACATGAAAGGTAATGGCAGACTTGACTCCTGGTGCTGCAGCTAAGAAACCAGACCTGGCAAGGGGAAAGTTAGAAGCAGCAACAGATACTTCTACTAAAACAGAGCCACCATGTATGACCACAGACAGGACCCAAACAGCACGCAGAGCTGTGGAGGGGATGGCTGAGGAATGTGGAGCTCAGCTTCACACAGAATCACTTATGAGAGCAGCCCAAAGCAGGTATATTGCCCTCTGTTTGATGAAGGAACAAAAAAATCTGTCAAGAAATGGCACCTAATTTCCACACAAATACACCCACATGCAGTCAAGAACGGGAGGGCCTTCTCCCTGCTTTTGTTTGTTTTCCTGTTAGTCACAACACAAATCAAACTGCCAGGCTGACATGGCCTCCAAGCAAGTCAGCAATTCTGTGGGTGTAGGGACACGCTCCCTGGCAACACCAGCTGAACGAGGCCATCGGGATGCTGCCCCCTCTTCTGCAAGCAGTTCCTCTCTGTCAGGAGCTGCTCCCACACCGACAGCCAGGCCTCTCCAAATGGGGACAGCATCCAAACCCACAGAGAACAGACCTGAACACTGCCCATCGCATCTGATGGCTTGGGCTCACAAAAACAATCACCCCAGCCCAGCCAACCCACTGGTTTTATACCGTGCAACCAAAACCTGCAATGTCCAAAAGTTACCAGGCACTTCAAAAAGTGGATGTTTGACATTAAATACACTGTTTGCTACAAAATTGAAAGCATAAAGCTATATAGAAAGTAACAAGTTTCTACTCATTCAAAACAGGGTACTGCTTTGGATGTGGTACAGCACTGCTGATATTTGCTTTAGGATTTATTTAACAGTTAGAAATAATTTGGACTTCAGAGAAGAGCTTGACTCTTCCCTTTGAGAAAACTACTGAAGCTATCTCTCAGTACTGTATTATTTCCTTGAATTCAGAAGATGATGATTCAGTTTCATAAGAAATAAAATCAAGAGACTAAACTTCCAAGTATTTGGGCTTTAGTCTCATCTTATGCTGGAATTAATTTTATCACATAAACAGACATAGATCTTTCACTCCCTATTAACTCCTAAGGGGTAAGAGATAATCTTGAAAATACTACCGAAGAAAAAGTCACCTTAACATTGGCTTTTATCTCTACAGATAAGGAGTTCAGAAGCTGTGCTACATCATGTGATTCTTAATGCATTTCACCTTCAGGGAAAATAATTACTACTTATATTCAGATGAGTATGTAGAATATGCTTAGGAAAGGAGTAAAAAAATCTTGTCTATACTGTACATAGCTGTTTGCAGCTTGCATCTGGGCACCTGCAATTTTCAGCTGCTCTGTTAATACCAGAATCCCCAAGTTCCCCAAAGCCTGCCCACATGCATCTTTACAACTACCCAGAAGATTCTGCTGCACACATTTAGGTCAATCCCGTGAAAGCAAGTCTCCTACCAAAGAGAGAGGCTCACCCATCAAGTAGACGAGTATTTGAACACACGTTTAGGCATCAGGAACATCCAATTTGAGATGGAAGCTCCAATTCTTTAATTTACAAAAAAAAAAAAAAAAATCAGTTTAAAAACTACCTTGATCATGATGTATCACTAATCATCTAAACCAGGAAAAGGACACCCACCTGCAAAGCAAATGGGATCTCAAGTTTGAGAGTTTCATTTTGGAAAAGAGTGGTTAAAAAAAGAAAACTATAAACAGCAGTGTCAGTGTCAGAACCACCCATCAGGAAACAACCTTACACTTCGTTGTAAAAACAATCTGTTTCTTGCTGACTGCAAAACATTAATACACTATCTAGTGTAATCCAGTAACTGGGAGGGGATCATGTGCATGCAAGGTTTACATAGAAGACATAATGTGGACTAAAGATATAAAGTCTATGTAGAGAACCCACCTATGTTCTTTCAAAAGTAAGTGTTTTGCATTGCTGTTACAGGGATGAAAACATCAGGCCATTTCTTTGTTGAGCAGGAAGAAAAGGGATTGCCATCTTCAACCTCTTTTGACATGCTGACCCATTTCTAGTCTTCATAAACAGTGCACCCACAAAATTCAATGTAGAAAAACATTTTAAACACTTTAGAAGAAATCTTACTTGACAAGTTGGAGTTACTACCCACACATATTGAAACACTCATACAGATAAATCAAAATTACCATAAAAATCAGATTAAAATTACCTGTGAACTCAGTTAAACTTTCTTTTTCTGACGAGTATTTTCCTCAGCAGATCTGCTCATTTAGTTTTGAAGTGATAGGAATTCTACCATTAGCCACTGAAAAATACCCTGCACACAGTGAGATCCTGAGTTTTTCACCCTCGTTAAATACCACTGAGTGTCACTACATTATTTTTAACTATTCCCTCATCTTGAAATAAAGAGGGAGAAGCAATTTCTTTGGTAAAGAACTTCCCCATCGCATTAGTGCTTCAGCTCAGTGTTATACTGATTGTCACATAATTTATTTAACTTCAGAACTAGTGTACAAATGAGCTTTTGGATGCCAGCCACAGAGAAGTCTCCAACACAGAAACTATGAAGTCTACTTCTTCATTAAATACCCTCAAATCAATGTCACAAGCAATGAAGCCCAGGGATGTGTGGTACTGGGGTCAGGGAAGGATTTCTTATACTCAGCACACTTTTTGCTTAACATTTTTAACTTTGTATACCACACCTTTTTTTACTTTAACTCACAAAACAATGCCATTAAACAGTAGCAAATCAAATCCTGGGACCTTATGAAAATACATACTTGTCCTGCTGCTTTTCCATCAATCTCTGAGACAGCAGCTTCTGTACACAGCATCACCTCAATGCAAACAGACTGAAAGAGCTTTAGGCTTTTCTTAAGTTGATCAGATTTATCCAAATCATTCATGCAGTGCTAAATGTGCAAGTTCAGACTCACCTCACCTGGATACTCTGGAAACAAAGCAGAATTTAGGGGAGGCACCACAGCTTTGGTGGAAGGACTACTGAATTGGGAGACTCCTACTCACAGATTTCCATAGGCAGGACAGTAAACTTTGAAGTATCATAGCTCTGGTGGCTCAGAGAGCCAATGGGATACTGGGGGGCATCAGGAGGACCGTGGGCAGCAGGTGGAAGGAGGGGATCCTCCCCCTCTGCTCTGCCCTGGTCAGGCCCCACCTGGAGTGTTGTGTCCAGTTCTGGGCTCCCTGGGATAAAACAGACAGGGATCTCCTGGAGAGAGTCCAGAGGAGACGCGGAGATGCTGAAGGGCCTGGAGCATCTCCCCTGTGAGGACAGGCTGAGTGAGCTGGGGCTGTTCGGCCTGGAGAAAAGAAGACTCAGGGGGGACCTTAATAATGTCTATAAATATCTGAAGGATGGGATGCAGGGGGAAATGGCCAGCCCCTTTTCAGTGTCTGTAGGGACAGGACAAGGGGCAATGGCTGCAAGTTAGAGCACAGGAAGAACTTTTCCCCAGTGAGGGTGCCAGAGCCCTGGGACAGGCTGCCCAGGGGGGTTGTGGAGTCTCCATCTCTGGAGAGATTCCAGCCCCGTCTGGACGCTGCCCTGTGCAATATGAGCTGGGGAGCTGCTTTGGCAGGGGGTTGGATCCCATGAGCTCTCCAGGTCTCTTCCAACCCCTGTGATTCTATGATTTCAGTCCCTACCTCAGTTTCCTCAAGTACACAACATACACAAGCTAGTAATTCCTTCTCTGAAGCACTATGAGACCTAGCAGTGAGAATGCCACAGAAAAGAGAAGAATCATTAAAAAGATTTTTAGACTGAACTGCCCTTGAATATAATTTTTTACTTGAAGACACAAATTTTATTTTCCCCAGAGATCTCACATTTAGGAGGATTAAAGCTCTTTCCTCTTCATAGACACACCAGAAGTTGTAGCGGTTTAAATAAGATTTTATCCATACAGCAAAATTGTACTGATGGGATAAGATTGATTGAGAAAATTATTTCATTAAATTGGTGCCATTCCCTCATGTCAGGAATATTATTTTGATTCAGAGATATCTTACATCACTTTAGCATAAGCCAGTAATAAATCTATTTAAGATTTAGGTAAATCACTGTAGCTTTCTTGTCTAGGAAAGAGTGTAAAGGAGTACAACTGAAAACATCATTAGGAAGAAACAGAAGAATCTGACAAGAGCTATGAAATCTAGGAATTATTTTCAATTGGTGGCTGTTAAAGCAGCAGCACTTCTGCCTGGTGTGTCCACACATGAACAATCCCAGTCTGCTGGAAAAGTGTGTGACTGAGGCAGGACAGTAAAGCATACAAGGGACTGGGTATATCTGTGTAGCGGTGGTGGGATAAAAGTATTTTGTTTTAATCCAGCTTACTGAGGCACAGTAGCTCCTCTCTCCAGGCTGCCTGGTCTGAGCATGGTACTTCTGCCTTGTTCCCAGCCAGGAGTCTCCTCTCTGAGGAAGAAAGCTGCACACTAGACTTAGTGGAGTGTGGTCCAGCTCTATGAGAGGTAGTTTTAAAGGAACCTGGGGAAACACCACTAAAAACCTTTCCTATATCACTCTCAACCAATAAGAGAGCCTTCAAGAAATTTAGTTCTGTAAAAGAGACAAAAATAAAAGGCAAAAGAAACATGACTGAAGGTGAGTAGATAAACTAATCCAGCCCGACCCAACTGGTAAAATCTGAACTCTTGCTGAGCAGCAAAGTCAGTGGAAACAGGTTGAAACTGGAAGCATTTGTCACTGCAACCATGTGATACTAAACCGGCCTACGGGTAAGCAGTCCAGTTCTATAATACTAAATAAAGATTCTAAAGAATACCAGAGGCTAAAGAAATTAGCATTAGATTGGTCAAAGCCCAGAGAAAGACCCAATGAGCAGAGAGGTCTGGAGGAAGCCTTGCCTTCTATTTACTCCTCCCTGGGAAGGTATTACAACCCTTAAAGTAGCTAAATCTGTTTCATTTGGCCAGAGACTTTCTTCTTCCGTTGCCCCTGTGTGTGTGCATACAGACCGAGGGCATCCTCATAGCGTGCAAGGTTGCACCACAAGATCCAGAGACCAGAATTTCATTAGGCTCCAGGAATGTGAATGTTTCTAAGAAAGCAGATTTCCTTCTTCACTGGTCTCCAAGAGATTCACCCATCAAAATGCATAAGCTGTTGAACTGAGCGGGGATATAGCCTGTGCTAACACTGAGAGCACTCGCCTAATAGCTCAAGTCCCTTCCTGCTATCTTTCATCTGGTTGAGCTCAGTGTTGCTGGTGTATGAAATTTAAAGAGCTCTGAAAAAGATGTTAACGAGCCCTAAAGAGGAGAGTGCTCTTGCGCTAGTCATTCCCAGGAACACCTGTGAACTATTGAGTTTAATTAGTCTACAGCTGGCACCACGTGTGTGTGGAAAGACAGGGGATTTACCAGTGGATTGCCAGTCCTCACATCGCCTCTTCCAGCACGGGGTTTTTTTCCTGTTTGTTTGTTTTGTGATAAAGGACACACAGAGAGCAAGTGCGGTTGTTTAACTAACAGGGAAATCCTTTCTGGGAAAGGCTGCCAGACACAGGAGCACTTGGCCGATGGCATCGCAGGGGAAGCACATGTGGCAGCATCCGAGAGAGCACCTCAGCAGTGGGTAGAGGCAGCAGAGTGAGCTGGTAAGGAGCTGCGCACCCCAGGCCTGCCATTTACTGTGCAGCACCAATTTGGTACCAGATCCGCACCCTACAACTACAGAACAGCTAAGAGTCCAAATCATCATTTCACTAATGCATTATACTTCTTTTGTTACTCCTCAGGACTCCACTCAACTCCACAAGCATCCTCAAGCAGAGGTAAGAGGTGGAAGCAGCCTCTGCCACCGTTTTATTCTGCCACCTACAACACCCAGCGGCTTTCACCACAGCTAGCTGTTGTAGTACTGATTATTTCACCAATATCACACACAGACATTTGTTTTCATTAATGACCATGTTCATCCCCAAATACCTCCATCTCACATGCTTAAATTAATGCCTGCATTCCCCCTGTGACATCAGTTTTCTCCACTGCTCCATCATTTGCCCTTAAATACTCTAGGCAGAATTTTTAAAAGAGAAATTAAAATGTGCCTCCCATGTTACACAGAGCCACAGCTGAGATCTATATCCACTCAACTATATCCACTGCAGGTAGCATATGGTCCCTGGGGCAGCCAGCCACCCTGCCTCCCAGCAGCAGGCTTGGGGTGCTGTTTAAAACTCACAGAAAGCAGCCACGATTTTGAGGCTTTTACCTTCGCACAAGTATTCCCCTACCTTGTGCTAAATTCAAATTACCTCCACAGAAACAGTGCCCTATTTAAACCACAATGCGCAAAATAATCACTACCCTGACATCATCTTCACTGACAGTAGCTCCTCTCTGCAGCCGGAGTACGAGATGCTTCCCAAGTTGATCGGACTTCATTCTGCCATCACCTTGACACTGCCAAGTCAGTTGTACTGACATTTCTTCTAGCTGACATTGGAAAGCCTTCAGTAAATCTGTACTGACGGTTTAAATTCTCCCCCCACACACTTTCCTCCTGTCATGTCATCTCCATAAAATTGCCCTGCCCTTGTTTCACTTCATTTTGACATCCTATTGTTATCACCGCAGATCCTCTTTAGCACGGCATGCTCCTGTCACAAAGGCACAACATCTCCAAAGACCTGACACGAGAGCACCTGGAGAAGTGTGCCGGGAGTCTCATTAAAAGGAATTAAATGGCTCTGCTACTACTTCTACCCCTTCCCAGCAAGTTACTTCTCAGACTACAGCCTCACACTACTGTGCTAACAAAGTGCTGGAGGATGCATGTTATTTGCGCACCCCAACACCTGCAAGAGCTGGTTTTGTTTGAATTGGAACACCTGGGGAGTTCAGGGCCTTGCAGAGGTAAGAGCAGGGACTAGACAAAAAACCGTCCCGTACCTCTCCAAGATAATTTATTAGCAACTTAAAAGCTTCATGCAATATAAGTCTGGAATTAAAACCTTTGTGCAGTACAAGTCTGGAAAATGTAACATATCAGACATCGAAGCAAGCCCCTAATACAGGCCAGGCCAGCCAAGGCCATGCTCTGCCCAGTGCCAGAGGTGGTAAGGAATTTAAATAGAAACAAGCACAAAGTTATTACATTAACACTTGTACTCAGGTGCCTAGCTTCAGGGATGCATTTGAGGGCCTTCCCAAACCCGAAGCACAGCACAGGGGCTCTAAAAAAAAGGCTTCATTTTGCTTAAGCAGGACAACAGGTAAGACAGATTATAACCTTATAAACTCACAGACCCACATCTCTCATGGACTCAACCCTTCCAACCCATGAACTTTCTTTTTCCCCTTTTACAGACACAGATTTTATGCTAAAGAGCATTAAGAGCCAGATATTAAGAAGCGCTTGCCTGTGGGTGCTGACAGACACCGCACAGGATTCCCCCATCGAAGCCCTGCACAGGCAAGGCCAACCGCTCCAGGGGTCCCACCAGTTGGACTCACCCAGCCCCACTCCCTGGGGGGTCCCAGAGCTCCCCTGGAAGTATGGCCCTCCCTGGAGAGACACCCCACACCTCACCCTGATGCCTGCCAAAATACCTGAGTGCTGCTATGCTCCTGATCACCCCACGCTGAGGAGGCAGCAACACAGCCCAGACAAGGTGGGATGGGTGTTACCCTCCTATAGGCCCGGCCCAGCAGCACCTTCATTACCATGACCCAGTCCAGCTGCCCTCGTTAGCAGGATCCATTACCCTGGATAGCTGGGCCCATCCCCTCATTCTCAGACCATGGAGCCCTGCTCCTGGTCCCCAGGCGACTGCAGTCCCAGAGGCCCAGCTTGGAAGCCCCTGACAACAGGATGCATGGCCAGAGCCCAATTTCATGCTGTATAATTATCAGGCTTTAAAATCCATTTTATGAGGGTACCTCAAGTCTCACAGTCACCTCATGAGACAGCAAGAGATATATTTATGCTTGGCAGGGTGGGGAAAGCAGGGACACAGCCCTGTGAAACTGAAAGGGAGCAAAAACCCATAGATGCTTTTATGGTGTCAGATTTTATGCTAATATAATTTACATTAAATATTTACATGCTAATATAATTCACATGCTAATATAGTTTACATGAAATTTAAAATTAAACTATGCATATGGACTACTTCCTGTAATTCAGTTCTGTATTTTGAGATGTAAATAGATACACGCTCTGAAAGTGTAACTAAGAGGTCCATGCAGTTAGAAAGCACATTGTTTTCTTTGTATATGATTCCATACAGCTTTTTCTTTATAGGTAGACAATGAAATACAATGCTTTCTGACACCAGATATTTTGTCTTTGCTTATTGATCCATGTTTCTCTGAGCTGTAAAAATCACTTACAACCCAGAAAAGCCACAAGGGCCAGACCAAGAGCCTGGACCAATCCCATGAGCTCAAATGCTAACAAGGATTTCATATATGCCAAAATCTGGTCCAACAAAATTAAGTCAGTGTGCTCCAAACTCAAGAAGGAGGGAAAAAAAAATCCCTCCAGCTATTCCCTGAATCCTAAAACTGTGGTATACCTTTTTCTCAGAGAAAAGCTAGGCTAAAAGACAAACACAAAACAAGAACAAAACCACAAACCCCACCAAACTGAGGGCAAATAGATCCGGACATTTTATGTCAGACTATTAATCAGCTTGTGTTACACATATTTTATGTGTGTAGCACACATCTACAAATCCCTCCAAAAGTACATCAGCCAGAAATGTACCATGGCTGTATTTCCTTTCTAAAACTCACATAACCTATTCCTTCCTCTTGCCTATTGTGTCTGCTTTCCCTGCACTCCCCTGCTCCCACAAAGGCTATGGACTCTGGCACACAGGTCTGAAACACGTTCAGATAGTATAAAAAATTATATCATAAAAAAAATAAGTGAAACCTGCCCACGTGGATACATTTTCACCATAAGTGAGCCCCTATCAGTCAGGTTTAGTCCTATATTCACAGAAATAAATCTGCAGCAAGCTCTGTGTGTGTATATATACATTTATATACACACGTATATATATGCAGCTGAAAACCATTAGATTCTGTATAGATGTCTGCTTAGGTGAAACAATCAACCCTCATGTGTGCTGTGTTGTGAGCAGCCCTAGAGGACTTTACACATTTCAGCTCAGGGCACCTCTCTGTTTGACCTGGTGTATCTGCTGTGTTGGGCTGCAAGGCCTTGGAGAGATGCTGACTGCGAACGGATGACTGCACATTCAATAACCGAGGAAATCTTTGATGCAACTGTATTAGGCTTGCCATTACTACACATTTTTTGATCAACAATACATCAGCAGAACATTTTGCTACCGTTGCTAACTCTCTGCTGTGGTTCAGAAACAAATGCTTTAGGACATGTACTACCACACTCCTACTGCGTCTACAAGAGATACGCTGCGGTACCCTCTATGGAGTATGACTGTCAGCAATTAAAATGAAGATTGAAAGGACGGGACACAGTTTGTGATGCATTTTCCTGCCTTTTGAGAAACATTTGTTCACCACATTTGCTAACTCTCCAGATGCAAGCATACACCAGAGGTCTGTTAATCCAGGGAATTAGCAAGGTATTGCTCCAACAGATTGCAAAACAACAGTGCTCTGTTTCATACAAATGGGCTTTAGACAAGCAAGTGGTACAGTCTTATTAACAACTTGCCCATTCTCCCTCAGATCTAGAAAAACATCAGGTGATCAAAAGCAAAAGGAAAAAAAAAGATACTTGCTTCCAACCTTGTGAAACAAAGACTTCTGGATTGGTATTTTTTTCCCCTCTCTCCCTTCTGAACTGTGGTAGCCCACAAAGACACAACCTTACCGCACAAGAAAATAAGATTTAAACATATCTTAAATAAAACAGCCCAGTTACTATCACATTGTGATTATCAGCACTACTGCCAACAACCCACGCTGGAGCCAGAGTCTCTTCAAACACCATAAATTCCCAGCTGCCTTAAAGAACACACACCTTCATCTATCTCTGAAGCCCTGCAAGGTCAGGGGAAGACTTACTTTGCTGCATATCCAAAACAAAAAAAATGTCAGTGGAAAGAGAGGCAGACAGACAGAAAGGAGTGATATTCTCAGATTTTTCTGAGTAATTCAAGTTGCACTCTTAATGGTGACAGGAATACAGCAGAGATTGCTGGTTTGGGGAAACTGAGGCAAGCCCATAGTGGTGATGGAGCATTGACAATCTCTATAAATTTGTTTAAGATGGGGTCTGGTTGATGAAAAGTTCTTTTTCAATCAGAAATATCTGGGGTTAAGATGTTTCCAACAAAATTTCCATTCCACACAGAGCATCACCATCACATTTTTCATATCCTTTAACAGATGTATTAATAAACACTTCTACAATTTGTCCTTTCCTGTAAAAACTAATACAGGGAAAAATGCCCAGCAGCTTTACATACTTCCATGTGGACAGATGCATGGCTGGTACATATGCATATCTGTGTGCACACACGTGAATGTCAGGAATTCATGTCCAAACGTGAGCACACATGCAACATAAATATGTTTAAAGCAGGGTGTCAATTTTTATCACAGGAAAAATTGTACAGATTGATATCAAGCGGCATTTTTCTGCTGTACAGAGCAGGGTACCGATTAAGGACATTTATAACCCCTCCAGCTGCAATTCCCAGTATTGACAATACAGTCACTCTGAAAGCTTGACCCAGCAACTGAGCCAACAAAATAGGCTCCTGAGCCCTTTCATGTTACACCATTTAAGACACATATGCTACTTCCTATAGGCATGTTACCAGTGTGCCAGAAACTACAGAAGAAACCAAGAGAGAGCAGTATCATGAAAATCTGACGTAACAGTATATAATTCCATCCTTGCTGAATATCTAAAACTGGAAGAAAACCTTGAAACCCCTTTGGAACAGAAGAACAAGGAGGACTTGCGTCCCATGAATATAAAATACAGAGCTCTTCCGAAAAAATCATATCTGCTTTCCCCAGGAATACTTCCTACACAGATCCAGTGATACTGCTCCTAATCCTGCTGTTGACAACAATATTAAACTGCTGTTAGTGTCTGGTTTGTCCCGCAGATCCAGCACGATGGCACCAGTCCCTTGGGCAGCAACCAGATCCGGCTGCTCTCCGGTCCAGCTGTACAGCTGCATGCTGGGTTTGGTGGTGCAGACACCACTCACGTCCATGCACTCTCTCGTTTTTGTCTTCAGGGCTCATTAGTATTAATTATGATTCACAAACCAGAAAGAAGCCATGCAAACTAAATTCACAGAGCTCCCAAACCCATCCCCAGTGGCCGTGTCCAAACACAACACACTCCATGTTAAGGACGTCTGTCTAAATGGGTGGGCGTTGCAACACAAAGGCAAGTCCATGTGCTGTGTGTTACAGCCTCTGCTCTTACAGCTCACATCTACCAGGAATGTACATTGTACTCTGGTCATCTCCTTACATCTCCAGCAGTCTTTCCTACCTGGAGTTTGCCTCCTGAATCCTCATCTTCAAGGGTAGTTGCAAATCCCCCTTTCTAACCTCAGCTGAGTGCTGCCATTAGCTAATCAGAAAGCAGGGGTGGAAAATAGCTCTTTAAGTATAGTATTCACATAAGGCTAGTTTCTGCTCAAAGAGCACCAAGAATAAAACCCTCAAAAATCCAGTCTCTCATATTCTCATAGCTTATACCTCCACACAGCTTCAATAAGCCAGCGACAATACTGCATGCCTAGACTCTGGATCACTGGGATCACTGGGGCTTGAGTAAAGCGGGAATTTAGCCAGCACCTATTTAATTCCAAATTCATTTAATATCTCTATACCCCCTCAACAAATAAGCCTTACAACAGTACGAGTTAATCAAGCCAGGCACTAGTGAAGTATTTTTTTAAAACCCTTAAATCTAATGGAAGATTACTGCACCCAACCACAGAAATAATTTTAAGCCTAAATTTGGCAAGATACATTAGTTTTATATTGAACTAATTACTTCCAAGTGTCCAGGAAATACAATTCAGTAATTACAGCTGTATTAGCTGGATGCAAACTAAGCAAGAGGCAGATCTTATTTACTACCGAGCAGGAGAGTCAACCTGGACATCCTCTGCAACCCAGCCCTGCTTCACAAACAGTCTTTGCTAAGGGCTGAGCCAAAATCATGAACATAAGTTGCTCAACGCAACCCTGGTTGACAATGCAAAGGACCTGAAGGCTTGTGAGTACTGATATGTGGGCATATTTGCAAGGCTGCAACGTCCAAGGAAGAGGCCAGGCTTTCAAGAGAGCTCAGGCTGCCCTTTGTAGCACTAACATACAGGTTCAGCTTCCCCAAACGCTCAGTCCCCAGTGCCTGCTGGTGTGACATTGGCAGCCGTGCCATCCTAGGAGCCAGGCACGGGGTGAAGGTGCAGGGCTCCTGAGCAGACATCACCTCCCACAGACCACAGTGGCTATCTCATCACTCAAGCTCCTCAACTTTAGAAAGCACCATGCTCAAATTTAACATCACTGTCATCACACCCAGTTCAGAGAGACACGAGGAGGTGCAATGATGTGATGTAGTTGGCTCAGAGAGCTAGCCAAAAAGCCCACAGAGAGGGGGCTGAGCCAGCCTTCACCACAAGCACAGCTCCCCTCACGAAGAGCTTCCAGACTATCCCCGTGCTCTGCCATCCCACAGGATGTGTTTAAGGCACAATTTTTATGAGACACTTTCTACTGGCTGAAAACAGAGCTCCCACTAAACTAAATGAAGTAAAAGCCTATCATCTGTGTGCCTCTCAGAAAATATATTCTGCCATCATCGTCAGGAGGAAACCCATAAGCCAAGCAGCAGGCAGAATAACCCCTGCTCCCCACCATGCCGCTCTAAAAGCGCTTTGCTCAGCTTACAGCAGAAATGGATTGGATAATGCAGCAAGGGAAAAAGACGTTGTGGGACATTTCCAGCTCAGCATTCTCCACCCCCACATTTTCCACAATAATTAATAACCAAAGCTGTTAATGTTTAAATGATCCACGTTCTCTTGTGAAGCCAGCAACGCCTCAAGAGGCTTTCCGTTGGGGCAAACACTATTAACTCTTTGGATGCCTGAGGATACAGAGTGCTTAATGGATGAAAGGGCACTTCTGTACAGCCTCCAAACATTTAAGAACTCTTTTTTTACATCTGAATGGGCTGAACAGAGCACTTAGGGTCCCCAAAGTTTGCTTAAAAGTCCATGTTTTACTCAAGGTTTAAAGGAGTAAAATACTTTTCCATACTCTCAAGTGGTAATAGATATTATCTATTGCTCATCTCCATTCCAATAGTTCCTTTCCCAGCCAGAGCACCCAACCTACTTCCAGTCTTCCCAGCTAAAGGGTATCCAGGGAGAGCCAGCAGGGATCAGCTGGCCCTGGGGAAGCTGAGTAATGGGCATGGGGAAGCTTCCTCTAGTTTCAGAGAGTGCTAGAAAGGAAATCGCTCCCAAATGGAGCTCTGGGATCTATTTTTGTTTATTTGCTTAAGTCCTTGGGAACCTTTGCAGTTACCGACACACTTGTCAGCACTTCAGGCAAGAGAGAATATTTTAGCATAGAATTATAGTCATGATAATCACCAGGTTTTCCTACCCGCCTTCTCCAGCTCCTCCCTGCCCACTCCCCCATCCTAGGATTAATATGGACGAAGGAAGCTTTTAAGACCAAAGCAATTTCTCAGTTCCTTTTCTTTTTTTCCAAGCCTAATTTTCAAAGAGCAAGGGGTACAGAAGTTCATCCTGCCTCTGTGTGTTTGCCTATCTGTCCCCCTTCTAATAACTTCTGAAACCCACTAATTTCAAGCAAATTTGACAGCAGGGCAGAGGTCTCAACAATACCAAGTTCCCGTAAGTTTGGTGAGGAGACTGCAGCTGCATAGCGAAGAGGCGCCTGGCTTCTCTCACCTCCCACCGTGGGGAAGGCTGGCGTGTTAGCTCACACCTCATTAGACAGCACAAACCCACAGAGGAAATCAATTACGAGATAAAAGTCCATCGGAAAGCGGCCTTCAATCATCCTGCTGCTCATGCAACTACTTGATTCTTAATTCTTCTGACAGCCTGATAACAAGGGCTGCTGTGGCCCCTCCTCGGGCAGCAGCAGGGTAAATATATGAAGGCCTGCAAAAGACATTCTTGCCTCCTGTGCCTTGTGCTGAGAGGGGGCAAGGATGAAACATCATTAAAATGGTCTCCTGGTGCCAAGAACAACACATGGACATCAAGTCTAGTTTTGTAGCTGGGTGGATTTAGAGCCACGTGCTCGGTTGCAAACATGAACTGAAATATGGATGTTTCCCCCACTAGGTAAACTGCAGCCCATACACCAACTCTTTACCAGTGCTTTGGAAACACTAAACATCTCTGGGATGCCTTGGTCTCTCACTTAAGGTCAATACTTTGCACTCCTAGGCTCTGCAGCACTAGAGAAGAATGCAGCAGCATGCCCACTGCTCAGAGTTGAGGGCCAGGTTCCCTTGACCCAACCTCGCCACCCAGGAGGTGAGCTCCCACTCAGACATGACAGGTTTCTCTAAACAGCTCACCAGCGGTATCAGCTATGCTTACCAGAAGGATTTAAAACAAAACAAAAACCAACAAAAAGCAAAATATCCTTAAGTGCCTTACTAACAGCTGGGCTCTTTCTTTTTCCACTGGAAGGAACTGGCTTCTTTAGAACAGAGGCTTCATTCTTCAACATAAAGACTTCACATACACGGAAAATCTGAACCAGACCTGTTGCACCAGCCTACAGTTTCCAGAGGATAGTTTAATGGGATCTTTGGGGGCATTTTTCAAATGCTTCATTCCTACCATTCCTTTCCCTTCAAGATTCTTCTTTATGTACAGATGCGTGGGAAAAGGGGTAAAAATTTGGTCCAAAAGGATCAGTCCAGTATGTGTGAATACGTCATGTGCCGTGTGCTGTATTGATTCCATTCTGTGTTTTCCAATTGACACTGCACTTGCAGTTCAAACAAACCCAGACAAACTCCACCACCACGAAGTGCAGCTGCAGATGAGCAGGGACTGAGCTCTTACTGACCTGTCTGGCCAGGCTGGCAATGTGACCTGTGCAGCCCCACGGCTTATAGGCAAGTTAAGTTAGTCTATACAGGCTGAGGAGACAACTGTGTTGTTGCCATTTTAAGTTTCTCTGGAGCAGTTATGAGTGTATCTCCCTAGAAAGACAGCAACTGGGAGGTAAAATTTGGCAAATACTTTCTCTAATAAAGGATGCCAGCGGGATGTCTGGCCAGCCAGCAATATTTGGCTCCACTCCCACCAAGTCCTCCATTCTTTACCTTGCAGGCTGCATGCCTGAAATGATCCCCTTCCCAGTTTTCAGCTACATTTTGGAAAGAAAAATAAAATGACCCTTCTAGGAGGACAGTAGGAAACAACCAAGTTTCAGGTAGATGAATGTGTGTTTCGTGAAATTCAGGGTAACGGTAGCTTGAATCCCAGGTCTTGGGCATCTCTTCCCAGATTTACAGTTCACAGCCATCCTACCAAAGTTCATAAAGGTGCAAAATGTCCAGCAGAGAAGGTCTCATGAACAAGCACTACTGCAGTGGAAAAGTCTTCTGTATACACGCAACCTATAAATAATTCTGATTTGTGTGCAACAGTTGCTATGAACTCAATTCTTCCTCTCTTCAACGCAGTGAAGGCTTCAGAATTGGGCCATCAGTTATTTACAGAGAAGCTCAAGGAGTTGCTACCTGCTTAAATGCTGCAGATTCAATAGCAGGGGCGATTCTGCTTACTGGAAGGCAAACTGCCCATCCTCACCACAGAAAGATGAGCTCTGGATTAAGAATTACTCTGCCTTAGTAAATCAAAGTCAGATTCTTAATCTTACAGTGTCATTTTTTTCTCTGGTTCAGCATGTATTCCTACCAAAGAACAAGCTCAAGTGTCTGGGGCACTAGGTGGGGGGGCTGGGAAGGGAGAGCGAGGAGATTCAGGTTGGGAGGACCAAGAGATGAACGCTGTAGTACAGGTGGAGAATCTGAAGCTGAAATACATTACAGTCTCAAGAAATCATCTCATGTAACTGGTAGTACAAATTGGCTTTAAGAGACATCTCAGCTGGCACATGTATTCCCTGCTGAACAGTGATACCTATTCAAATGATCAAAACCCGTCAGTTCTTAAATTCAGGATAAATCCCAGACCTCAGAAACAGGCAAATGAAAAAAAAAAAAAAAAAGAAAAAAAGTTCAAAAGCAGAAAGGCAGCAAATGTTACTCTCAGGACCAATCTCTCTGATATGCCTCAAGCTTGCTAACAGCATTCTAATGCCACAGGCATGTTACTTTCCTTTGCCCTCATATTTTATTTCAGCAAAGCCCTGTCCTAATAACTGATTGCAAAATACCCAACAAGCTGTAGTGTTATCTTGCTAGCTGGTGAAATATTTGGGTCCATTTAAGTGCCATGCAAAAATGAGCCTGAATATATGAGCTATAGCAAACAGAAATAGGGATTTTGCATTCAGAGACAGGAATATCCTATCGAGACCCATTCCTCACTCCCGGAAAGCGCGAATGCCCTCTCGCCAAATCAATGCAAACAGCGTGCCGCCGCTGTGATAGGATGAAACACCTCCTTCCCATTTAATGTGGAAATTACCATTCCTCCACAGCTACATTCACAGCGAAGGAGGAAGCTAAGTACCAGCTCCTGACCCCCAGCCAGGCTCCCTTCAGGAACTGCTCACCTATATAAAAATGAAAGGTGGATGATAAACTTGACATGAGCCAGCAGTGGCTCTTGCAGCTCACAAGGCCAATGGGATCCTGGGCTCCATCAGCAGAGGGGTGGCAGCAGGGACAGGGAGGGGATTGTCCCTCTCTGCTCTGCCCTCCTGAGGCCCCAGCTGGAGTCCTGTGTCCAGAGCTGGGGCCCCAATACAAGATGTGAAACTGTTGGAGAGGGGTCAGAGGAGCCACAAAGATGATCGGAGGGCTGGAGCAGCTCCCCTACGGAGAGAGGCTGAGGGAGCTGGGCTGGTTCAGCCTGAAGAAGAGAAGGCTGGGACCTCACTGCAGCCTGCCAGTCCCTGAAGGGAGCAGAGGGGATTCAACTTTGTAAAAGGGTAGATAATGGCAGGACAAGGGGGATGGAGTGAAGCTGAAGGAAGGAAGGTTTAAATTGGATATTAGGGGGAAGTTCTTTACGGAGAAAATGGTGAGGGGCTGGAACAGGCTGCCCAGAGAGGGGGTGGGTGCCCCATCCCTGGGTGTGTTCAAGGCCAGGTTGGATGGGGCCCTGGGCAACCTTGTGTAGCTCCAGGCCTGGAGGTTGGTGGCCCTGCCTGTGGCAGGGGGTTGGAGCTCTGTGATTGTTGGGGTCCCTTCCAACCCAGACCATCCTATGAATACTGTGCAGAGGATGACAGGCCCGTGAAGCTGAGCCTCAGTCAAGCCAAGAGCAGCAATTCTGTGCGTTTCCCTGGCTGCGGCCAGTTTCCCTGCCACACTTCCAGGACCCAAGTGGGCAGAGGACTCTGCACCCACTGGGGAGGGCACTGGGTTGAGAGCCACCCTTCCTGTGCTTCCACGCTCAGCACGTGCTGCAGGACATGGCCATGCTCGGCACAACCTTTGGTACTGGGAGTAGCCAAAAACGAAGGGAACTTCAGAACAACTGCTGAGGGCACAGATATATCTCAAAATCGATGCTGGCTTCTGGCAGCCTGTGCCTGGACAGAAGAACTTGAGGCATTAAGGAAATCCCAACCACCCTGCTGCGGCGGGATGAAGGATGCAGATGTCCCCTCTGAGAAATCACCACCCTGCTGCTGCTCAGGCAGAAAAGGCAAGGACTGGGTTCTCAGTAGCAAAACAAACACCACCCCAGTAAAGGAGTGTCTGTTGTTTTCTGTATCTCAAGGGAAACAAACTGGCTGTAACACACAACATTCTTTACACAGATTGTAATGTCCTCATTTCCAACCCATGCACTTTGATTTTTCAGGAATCTGCAAAATGGCTAAAAAAAAATAATAATAGCCCATTGATTTTTTTGGGGGGACCACTGCCTGGTTCAAAAAACAAAATTCACATATTTGGAGCACTCACATACCCATACTTCCTTCAGCATTGCCTAAGGGCATTCAGAGATGCAGAAACCACTCTCCAGAATAGTCCAAATGACCAAAGAACCCAGCAGCAACTTCAGCAGTACATTTAACTCAGTGCCAAGCTTCACATTCCTCCCCCTGTGTGCTTCCAGCACCTAAGGGTGTCTGGGGAGGAGGGAATGACCCACCAAGTGAATTTTCAAAACACAGAAGCAAACCAAAATTCTTCCCCACCCAAAGGAGAACAACAATGTAATTGCAAATTTGTCCCTAAGCCATTGCTTGCTTCCAGATTGCAAAATATTCTCTGGGTCTGGCAAGGAGGATCTAGAATTGTCTTCAAACACCAGTTCTTGAAAGATTTCCAGTTCAACTGCTCAGGGTCTGGATAAGCATCCAAATGTCTAAATCACACTCTGAATCAAATGCACATGCCAGAGCAGAGTGTGACACACCTCTGAGAGCATCTTTCTTTGAGAAATCCCTCTGAAGTGTGTGTGCCCAAAATCCCAGTGTCTGCTGCAGCCATGGAATGAAATTATCACCAATTCATGGGCAAAGTCCTCGGGTCTTTTGTGTGAGATAGGTAGTTAACTTTGACTTTATTTGCATCGTGCTTGCCAAGACCTGTGAATTGGGAATTAATAGCTCCCACAGCTACCACATTGCAGCCAATTTTACTGCATTCAATCCAGCAAGCTTCAATGCATAGAGGTCAGATGCAATTTTAATGAGCACCTCTACTGTTCTATTTATATTAATACCTTTATTGCCCCATCAAATTTAAAATAATTAAGCATATTATAATTAGGGAATTAAGCAGAGGCTACTTAAACACATCCCCCATTATTTTATAATCAATTAAAATTAATAAAATTGATTGTAAAATCCAATATCTGGTATATACTAATGTCTGTTCTCATCATTACACAAAGGTCTGCTTAGGTCACAGCCAACTACCAAGATTTCTGCACTATTTGAAGGTCCATTATAATCCATTTTCTTTACTCAACAGATACAGTACACAGATCCCTTCCACAGAATACCATTTACTGCCCTGCTTTTCCAGGATTTTTCCAGAGCCAGCAGCAGGTCTGGCTGTAGAGGGCTGCGAAGGGACCTGATGTGTGGCAGCAGGGACAAGCAAATCCTCACTTCTCCTGTCCGACTGCAGCTCCCTCTTGGCTGTGGACATGCCCTGTCTGCTCTACCTGGGCAGAAAATGGGGAGTGATGGGGTCTGCCCCTGCTGCTCACCTCAGCGCACGGTGGTCTGCTTTCATATCCAATTTTCATTTCAGTTTCATTTCTAGATTCCCCACTTGCTAGCAAAGAGGAGCAACTTTCTAGAAATGCAGCACATCAGCCTCAGGTTGTCCTGTGCTCACATGTACTCCCCACTTGCCATCACCTACAGACCTTGTGCCTTCCCTACTACACAGCCATCTCCCCTTGAGCCCTGGCAGGTCTGCTGCCTTACAGCCTGGGCCCTTCCTTATCAATTATGGCTCTGCAACTGCTAAAAGCATCAGAAGATGACCCCTTAAGGCCTCCTTTTCCATAAGAGCAAAAAGAAGCTGGTGGAGTCACAAAGGCAATACAATTTCAGTGTAAGTACGTTACCTCGTGGTACTTCTTGCCACAAGGTCCTACCAGGGCAAGCAGTTTGAAAGCTGCTGTTTATAGTGAATGACAAAGATAGCACTTTTAGCTCTAAGAACCAGGCTGAACACCACAAGATGATAAAGTCATCAGCACTCTAAATCATCTGATGACTTTCTGGGGTCAGGAGGAATCTTTAACTCTGGTTTATAGTGGCACAACTTGGCACTCACCTGTGTCAGAGAAAGGACCTGGAACAAATGTTACCCACATGGTTAGTCCTGCATTTTATCTTCCTATATTGGTGCTGGTTTGGGAGAGAAGGGTCTAGAAAATGAATGGCCAAGAAAAATGATGCTGTGATCTCTGGGAAACCACAGCTACAAGGTGAGGATTCGTGTCTGAGTCTGTCCAAGCAGAACATGCTTGGAAAGGGGAGTCTGTGCTGTCTGACTGCAGAGCCGATGCACCAAGGGCTTCAAGAAAGAGAAAACAATCTATAAAATATCACCCACAGCTCCTGAATTTCTGAAAAGCTTCAAGATGGAGCAAACAAGAACTCTCTTCCCATTGAATTTCCCTGGGAGGAATTTTGCTTATTAATTATTCAAACCAAAGCTGACTTCCCAAACTTTGTGGCCAAGCGCACACAGAGCTAGGCAGTGCCCATGGCACCGGTTTTGCCTTTGTCACCCGGGACATTTCTCTGTGCTTCAGCTTCCTTCATGGTTTTGGTTTGTTTTGTCTGGGAGTTGGTGGGGGTGGTTTGGCCAGTGAATTCCTCCAGCTAGGCAGAGGAGAACCCTTTCACTCCGTGTTTCTGCAGCACCTGACACCAGCAGCTCCCCAGACCTTAAAGTAACTCGGCCAATTCTGGTCTGACCTCTGCAATGCAAAGCCCAATGTAGTTAGGGGGTCTTCTAAACCACCTCATTTTCCTAAGCATTTGAGGGCAGTGGAGCACAAGGCATGATGTGTCTGGTATTACTTCCTAATTTGCATCGCCAGTTAATGGCAGCCACTTTAATGATGACACCGTGCAGATTGCAGGCCCTTTTAGCACTTGTCAGGCTGCCTTGCTCCCAGCCTCGGCGCTGCTTCTCTCTTCCTGACATCCCTCTGCACTGCAATGTTCTTTTCTCTGTCAGCTTTGGGGTGCGATTTGAGCTGCTACCCATCGCAATCAATGAGTGTGAACTTTTCCTGTGCCACGGGGCCTCGCCACAAGTGCAGCAGCGTGGGAGGTGGCGCTTGTCGGCACTGTCAGCTCCGCTGCAGCCGGCAGCCAGCTCAGCTACACTCCTCCCCGAGACGAGACGCCTTGGCTCCACAGAGAGTCATTCCTCTGGCTGAATCCCTTGCTCCTTCCCAGAGGAAAAAAAATAAATAATAAATTGCATCACAGCAAAATCTCCCAGGGAAGGGAAGGGAAGGCGGGTGATGTGCTTACTCAGAGCAAGCTTTTGTATTTTTAGACTCGCTGGAGGAGGTAGTGCCTCTATAAAGAAAGTGCTCTGAGTCTGAGTAAGCATGGTGCCTGCATTGCTTATGTCACCACGATGACTGAACGATTCTCTACCCAAAGGACAGAGTGGGAGTTCACAGCAAGTGCTCTCTGTGTGCCAGGGTTTCATGGGAAAGGCCCTGCCTTCAAAGACGGACACAAGCACGTGGCTATGGAGACTCATCTCCAGCACAGCACCAGCACCCAGGGTCTTGGTGCTCTCAAGGAAAGAAATCAACCACTTCAGCCCTCTGCAACAGGATCACAGAAGAACCTCCACAGCCCAGGTGTCTTCTCTTGCAAACCCTGTTTGTGGAGCCTTCAGCAGCCTGGAGCAATAAACTCAACCTTCCCGCCAACACTTGCACCATCCCCTCATGTGGTCCCCTCTGACAGCAAGTTCAGGGACAACCTCCTTTGGAGACAGCCTGAGAAGTGCTGCTGGGAGCAGCGCAAGGTTTGTACCTTGAGGAGTCTAAAATGGACAGCTTAATGTTTGTCTGATAACCTAAGCAAACTTCCAGGGTTGTTTCTGTTTGCAGGCACATCTCCTTGTTCCTGTTCTGTGGCCAGCAATACAGCTCTTCTGCAGCATTTCTATCAATGTGGAGTAATAACTGGCTTTGGGAAGAGTGGGCTGGATTCAAACTCAACACTCGCTATTTCATCCACCCTCCAAAAGAACAAATACATAAAGTAGCTGGAAATGTCATCCCTGACTGCAGCTCCATGCAGTACACCCTCCTGCTGTTAATCCCAAGCACGCAAACACCAGCATTTCCCATTTATGGGCTCAGCCTCCTTTCTTCTCTCCCTGAGCTAATCCTCAACCTCCCTGGAACAACTCCACCCTTCCAAGCAGCTCTCCCAGCTGAACACATCTTGAAGCAGCACATCTCCATTTGCCATCCGAACTGTCATGGGTCATTATTTAAAGCCTTATAGTTCTTCTGAGCCTGGTAATATTTGAAAGCAATAAATAAATTCATTGTTTTCAAAATGAGTAGGCTGAAGAGAATTTGTGATGCTGCATAGGGTGTCCATCAGGTAGGGACACAGGTTTCCATGGACCTCTCTGCTGAGCTGGTGCCCTCAGCCATCCTGCTGCTTGCATGGAGATTCTAAACCCTGCAGACTTCTGCCACAGCTCTAGCAAAGTTCCCCAATAACTCTTTCCAGTGTGGCAGGCTTCTTTTTTCAGTGGATTTTTACAGCACTAGCCAATCCTCCTAGCTATGTTTCGTTAATCTGGAGGCAAGAAAAGACAGAGACTGGGTCTTGCAGCATGTCTGGCAGTCTCCATGGTACATGTGATTCATACAGCACCTTTCTCCTTAATGCCAATACTCGGGTAAATACTCCTTAATGTAAATACTCGTGGGATGAACAGGATAGGTCATAAGAAATCATGAAGTGTATTCCCAGATGGACAGAGGCTGTTTGAACTCCACCTCCACTCCACCAGTGCAGTCCCTCATTCTGCACTGACGGGTGTTAGGAGCCCTCATACATGTGCTTGACGTGTACCCTAACACACAGAATCATAGAATGGTCTGGGTTGGAAGGGACCCCAAGGGTCCCAGAGCTCCAACTCCCTGCCACAGGCAGGGCGACCAACCTCCAGGCCTGGAGCTACACAAGGTTGCCCAGGGCCCCATCCAACCTGGCCTTGAACACCCCCAGGGATGGGGCATCCACCACCTATCTGGGCAGCCTGTTAAACACATGCTTCAAATCTAACCACAGCCCTCTTACGCAAAGTCTCTCTGACAGGAAGGCTCCAGTTGGGAACTCTTTCAAGAGAATCATTAAGTACATGCATAAATCTCTCTGAGAGTCAAGCCTACATTTTGAACTCAAGTCACTGATGGTTCAAATCCAAATTTACAGCACTCCCAGGCTCCCATAAAAGGGAAAAAAAAAAGTGCAATAAAATTAATGATCACTTCTGTTTACATTTCTGTTGGTGCATTTCAGCAAGTAAGATTATATTCACATATTCAGAAGTCAGAGACACATTATTCATAATGCCATTGGCTCAGGACAACCTTCCATGCTGCACTTCTTCCCTCAGATCAGCATTTCAGTTTGCAGAAGTCTTACAGCGTGCACCCCTTGGAGGAGTCACGCTAACAACATCTGCAGGGAATGGACTGATAAGCAGAGCCAGAGAGCCAAGTCACCATCAGATGTGCCACCACCACCTCCAGACATCCAGCTGGTGGCTTGGAGCTTGACTGAGCAGAGCGAGAGAAGCTGCTGCTCCCACGCCACCAGGTCAGACAGAGAGGGGTACTCTGAAGTAAAGCATCCAAATATGTGCACTACTCTTCCTGCTATACTATTTCTTGACATCATAGAAGAAGGTGGAGTTCAAACAGCCTCTGTCCATCTTGGAATACACTTCATGATTTCTCATACCTATCCTGCTCATCCCATGAGTATTTACTCACCAGAGAAACGTGTCCCCTTCTTCTTGTTTCTCATCCCCCTTTTTAAACTCTCATCTCTATCTTCTTTAATGGTGGAGGTGAGGCATGAAAACCTGCCAGTCCCTCCCAGTATAAAGCCCCCAGATAAGCTCCCTGCCTCTTAGCTGCCCATGCCCCCATCAAAACGCAGCGGTGCTGGCGGTACTTTGCATGCTAACAAGCCTGCTCTCCATTAATGACTGCAGGCAAGCTCCTTGACTTTAACTTGGGGAGCTCCAATATATACTCAATGGCCACAAGTTTTATAGTAGCTGAACTAGGTGTCCCCCTGAGCAAGGGAGAAGGAGAAGGAAGGATTAATGACTGTTTCCATGAATTATTCAGCACTCTTTGCCATTCCAGAAGGAAAGACGGCGGGCAGTTGAGACCAAGAAAGAATATAAATATTCCCTTATTTATTCACAGACTATTTGTTCACTCCTCCAACAGTAAAGTACACGAGAAAGAGTAAAGCATTCTATACCTGAAATAAATAATTCCCATTGCTTAAAGCACCTCTGTTCCTTTCCCCACAAACACTAAGGCAAACACACTAATAGAAGTTAAATCTGTTACCATAAACTCTGTTAGAAAGAGGTCCTGACCTCTTAGGATGGGATACAGACCCTATTAAATATAGTTGAAAATATATCCCAGTTTGGCAGAAATTAATTTTTCACTTCTTACCAACCAGCATCAGAACTAAATTTATGCCTCAGTCAGTTCAAACATTGGACAGAGAGCGAGGCAGGGCTGGATGATGAAGATAAAATCCTGGCTTCACTGAAGCTAATGGCAACACGCCCGCTGGCTTCCAGGGAGCTCAATAGCTCCTTGAATTGCAGTGAGAACTGAAGAGCTCCTGACTGGGGATGCTGCGTTGTGTGGTAGGAGCACCCTGGTGCTTGTTGCTCAGGCACCACAAAGCGTTGACGACATGTGAGGAACGAGGAAAGGCTCTGATAGAAGATGAGAACTATTTTCTTGGTGTTCCATTGCCATTCATGGTAGATCACAGAATCACAGGGGTTGGATGGGACCTCAAGAGCCCATGGGGTCCAACCCCCTGCCAAAGCAGCTCCCCAGGACATATTGCACAGGTTGGCGTCCAGATGGGGCTGGAATATCGACAGAGACTCCACCACCTCCCTGGGCAGCCTGTCCCAGGGCTCTGGCACCCTCACTGGGGAAAAGTTCTTCCCCATGTTGGTGTGGAACTTCCTATGCTCTAACTTGCAGCCATTGCCCCTTGTCCTGTCCCCACAGACACTGAAAAGGGGCTGGCCATTTCCCCCTGCAGCCCATCCTTCAGAGATTGAGAAACATTCAGAAGGTCCTCCCTGAGTCTTCTTTTCTCCAGGCTGAACAGCCCCAGCTCACTCAGCCTGTCCTCACAGGGGAGATGCTCCAAGCACTTAATCATCTTTGTAGCCCTCTGCCTGTTGCAAAATCCCTGTTTGCTGCACTCTGCCTGTTGCAAAATCCCTGAGGAAACTTGGGGGGGCTCACTTAACACCTTCATCCCCACATTTGCACTTGTAAAATGCTTAGGAAAGTCACTTGTCCCGTACACGGCAGTACGGTGGTGGTGGAAGCATCAAAATATGATGACCAGCAGAATAAGATTAAGTCAGGACAGGGACTAGACATCACTGGTGAAATTCAGCTCACCAGAGTTTAGCCCCATACGCCAATGGAGAAAGGGGTCTTCGAAAGTCTTAAGCTCCCCCACCATCAGATGGGAAAGATCACCCTCCACAAGTCCTTAGCTATGCAGGGATGGCAACCTCTCACCTGCTAAAGGTAGGTAAAAGAAATCCCACCTTAAATAACCATGATCAAAACAATGACTTTCTGGCCCCCAACCTACAAAGTAAACACACTAAAACCTGCGTCCAGAGCCACCCAAACTGCCCATTTGGCTGTGGATTGTGGCTGTGGTGCTCAGTTCCTCAGAGAAAGCCACAGACTTGGCATGGGAACAACAGGATGAGGCCAGTAATAAAACTACACTCATGTCCTGTGTGCACGTGGCTCCAGTTGAAGAGGAAGCCTCAACTTCTCTGCTCCCCCCTCCTCTCTCTGGAAGGCCTGGCTTTGCAAGTTCAGTATTCTCCAAACTAGAAAAGGTGTCTTTATTTTTGTTTCTCCTGCAGAATTCTTTTTAAAATCACACTTTTAGCCCGTGAAAGTTTTTAATGCCATGACCTCCATTATTAATAGGAACAGAATGCATATCATCCTAAAGCAAACCTTCTAAATAGCAATGTTTATCTATTCAGAAACCAATTAAGCAGGCTCTGGGTTGCAAAACCGCTGAACTACTCTATTCCTGTTAAATGCAAGGACATTCATTACAACTGTCATTATCTCAAGGAGAGCTGCAAGGAGGGATCATCGACCCCACAAACCTGCTCTCTGCTTATTACACGTCACCTACCAGCCCTACTACCAGCCCTACATATCCTGGGCAGCATCAAGTCCTTGGCACCCATCCAGCCTCTCCCCAAAACAAGGTGAACCCAGGTGTCTCTGCGCCAGCAGAGAGAAAATTCACTGTACTTCCCTGTTTATGATTTTATCTCCCAACTAATTACAGCTGAAAGAATATAATAAGATTTGTGCTCCCTGCTCCAGTCTGATATATTTAATAGATTTTTCAATATTGGTTTATCCAGCTATGTCAAAATGACAGCCCCACTTAATGTTAATCAGAGGTTGCGTGTGAGCATCAACGTTAAGCTCTGCACAGCTCAATGGAATTATCAGAGTTGTGAGACACCGTCGATATGTTTTGATCTCTGTATCAAATGAATCTGGTTACTTGTTAATTTTTCCCCTTTATGTTACAGTGCTGTTTAATTGTTTTGTCATCTGTGTATATGCTGCTCTATCTAATCACAATATTGGATGTTTAGGCAAATCCAAGGACGCGGTGTGACGTTCACTGGCACTGAAGATCAGGTATCTCCTCCTTACCTGCATACCAGCAGCACACAGTGTGTACACACCTTGAAAGTCCAGCTCCAGCTTCCAAGGAGCTGGTGAACGTCACTGACAGCTCTCCAACATCACTCAGGTGCCAAAAAATGTGATTAAACAATCCACAGGGCTTTGCCATTAGACAGTGAGGATTATCTGAACATCACTTAGTGACCCTGTGAACTCCACTATGCACACAAGTCAGGAGCAAAGGGAAGGAGACCTTGACTTCTTGTACAGAGCTCACCAAGCCCATCCTTCAACGTTCAAAATACGTAATTGGATACAAGGGGCTGGAAGGAATCTTCCCCCTTCCCAGTCCCACACAGCTTCCCAGAGCACACAGACCACTGGGTGCAGCGAAGCTATGGAATCCCCCAGACCAACACTCTTCTAAGTGTATGGGTCCTAGAAATTAGGGATGTCCAGTATGATATATCCTTGGATTCACTGCTGGATGTCATTGCTAAATGCTAATTTAGGGGTCTACCATAATTGCATAAAATCAATTCCCGTTCTCCATGGAGTTTAACTAGAGCACGGTCGTTCCCCAGATGAACCCGTACCACATGCAGTGTGATGGGGTCACAAGAATTTTTCCATCTCTAAGTCAAAACTCTCCAGCTGACTGACTTTGTTTTAAATGAGACTGATTTCTTCTCCTGACATGATGCTTATTAAGGTCATGAGAAAGCTAAATCAGGCCTTTAGATCCCTATTTAATCAAAATTCAGGATGTGAAAACAGACTCAGACCTACTCACCCAGCGCTCAGCAGTCAGTGTCTGGATAAGAACATCATCAACATTCTGAACCCCTCACTCCAAACTGGGCCCATCACACAATATATTATAATTTAAGTTAAATGAACTGGCAATAGGAAGCTGAAGACAAAGCAGCTGAAAGGCAGTCCTGTTTGATACTTGTCACTGTCAGTATCTTTGAGAAGTGTCAGACAAGCCAACACATGGTCTATCCATCATGAGACTCTCTTTGGATTGACTGACAGATAGTATGAAGCATTTGCAGTTAACTTGGGCTTAAAATATTGTCAGTGGCTTCCTAAACCCTCCCTACGATGGTCTGCTTTGTTTAGGCTGACAAATAGTTTAACAGAACCAAATATGCACTTGCCCCTGATCCACAAGTGAAAGAGTCATTTGGATGCAATATCTGATTGTACCTGAAAGGCCAGAGCAGATGGGTTAGGGTGAGTTATCAGAAAAACACCTAAAATTCATTATTTTATTTACTGCTATAGGTCTGGGGCATGGGATATGTGGTGGGGTAAGAGTTGGGGAATCAGTCAGGTAGGTTTGGGGGTTGCACGTTTTCTCCTCTAATTCCAATAATGGGCACATCCATAGCCCTGACATGTCACTGAACACACAAATTAATTTTCCCACATGCTGTACCCAAACAGCCCATTCTCTAACAGCCCACTCCACCAGAAATCTGTGACTCCAGCAAAAGCTAGAGCAGGAGTGTCGGGGAAGACAACAGGCCTGCTAGCAGGCAGGAGCATCACATCCAGAGGATGTGATCACATCCAGAAAGCCAACCAGGAGCTGCTGGCTTGTTCCTTTGGATGCCCAGGCTTACAGACTTGGTCTGAGAGCAAATTTAGAGCGTTAGGGAATGCCACGGGACTAGTTCTGGGAATAACACCAACAATGTGAGCAAACAGGACCAGAACTCAGATGAGGAAATCTAAATGACATGTGTCATGATTTCCCAAAACCATGGTGAGAGGAGGGCAGCTCAATTTGAAGCTCCTTTAAAAAGCCTCAAATCTTGGAACATTTTGAGCACTGGCTCTGTGAGACTGGAGTTCAACCACCAGTGTTCAAACTGGACAGCCCCAAGGCTTTACTCTGATGGTTTTATTCCTACGCACCGCTCGGTCACAGCCAAATCCCAGAGTGCTACCAGCAGCCCTCACAAGGGCTTTGCTGTTTTACAAAAAAGCCCTTCAGACCCTCCCTCTACATCACCCAGCAGTCCCTCAGAGCCACATTTTGGCATCAGCTCTGCACCACACACTGCAGCAACACCAACGCCAGGGTATCAGACAAGGAGAAAGCCACTGGCTCCCCCAGCTACTGTCACACCTAACTTCAAAGAAGCACGAGACACGGAGCCTCTGTGGGGGCCACCAGCTCTGTGCCAAAGGACGGTAAGGTGGTTCACGCCCCGCGAGACACTGAGCTCTGGACACTCGCATGTCCGAGCACAGCTGATGGCTGATTTGGCAGGGACTGCTGCAGAGCCCATGAACAGGAGGGCTGCTTCAAAGCCAGCACGTCTGAACCCTTCCCCACCTCCCAGCACCTTCCCCTCACACCAATATGTATTTCTCTCTCCTCACAAACATTTCTTCTTTCCCCAGAACGGAACAGGAGGCGGCAGCTCCTCCAGCAGCTTTGCTGACAGCAGAAGTGGAACCCACTTGGTGACAAGGAGCATGAAGGGAACAGTCTCCTCGGGAATAAAGGTGCCACCTGTGTGTTCCACAAAGCAAAGTGCATGCCAGGTATTGCTAAAAGTTTCCCCACACGCAGGTGTAACTCTGCTTTCAGTAAATGCACGCTGAATCACAGCCCCTCTCCTGTCCCCTTCTCTCCAGTGGCTGAGAACTGTCACCCTCACCTGGCCATCCCATGACAGCTACCTAGAGCCACCACACCGCACACCCACTGTGCCCCAGGGCCCCTATGACCTCACAGAATCACCTGGGTTGGAAGAAACCCTTTAGATCATCCGGTCCAACCACAGCCTAACCCTGCCTAGTCCACCTCTAGACCATGTCCTTAAGCACTTCATCTACATGTCTTTTAAATACTTCCAGGGATGGGGACCCCATCCCCTCCCTGGGCAGCCTGTTCCAATGCCTGACAGCCCTTTCAGTATAGAAATGCCTTCTGAATTAAGTTTCCCCAGGTGCAATTTTAAGCCATTCCCTCTCATCACTTGGTACCCGAGAGACTGACCCCGACATCTCTGCAACCACCTAGCAGGTAGTTGTAGAGAGCAATAAGGTCTCCCCTCAGCCTCCTTTTCTCAAGACTAGTAGCCCCAGCTCCCTCAGCTGCTCCTCACAGGACTTGTGCTCCAGACCCTTCCCCAGCCTTGTTGCCCTTTTCTGGACATGCTCCAGCATCTCAGCATCCTTCCTGTAGTGAGTGGCCCAAAACTGGACACAGCACTCATGGTGTGGCCTCACCAGAGCTGAATATAATGGAACCATCACTTCCCTAGGCCTGTTGGTCACGCTATTCCTGATCCAGGCCAGGATGCTGTTGGCCTTCTTGGCCGCCCGGGCACACAGCTGGCTCATGTCCAGCTTCTGTCCACCCACACCCCCAGGTCCTTCTGCTCCAGGCAGCTCTCCAGCCAGTCTCTCTCTCTCACAAATCACCCCACGCTGTCCACAGGGCAGACATGCACCCACAACACTCCAGCAGGTATTATTTCACCAGGCTTCAGAAGGCCAGAAACATAAATCAAGTTGCCTGAGGTGGCTCAGCAGGAAGTATGTCCCTCCCTTCCTTTCCCAAAAAGCTCAAGACACACCGTCCCCATCCCAGGAGCAAGCCCAACATTAACCATGCCCGTGTGCTTCTGAATCAAAAGGCAGTGAGAACTTCACTCGTGTTACTTCACCTTGTTTCACCCTGAGCCCTCTGTAGATTTTCTCAGAGGATTTAAGACCAAAACCATTTGCTGAGCTTCCTTTCTCCACTGGCTCTTTCACATGTGACAAACAAGGATTTACCTATTTGTATTTCAAACAGAATGTGAAATGAATGTGACTGTATTTAATTCCTTGTTATTACATCAGCAACACCAAGGGACATCAGTGCAGCTGCAGAGTAGGTTTGCTACCGAGTCAGAAAGCACGGGCTCGTGGCACTCATGCTGCTCACACGAGTCACCCAGGGTTCTGGCTCATTGCAAGAAAAGGATGGATGTGGAGATGCAGATGCTGGGAGGAAGGGAGAAAGATGGAACACAGAGCTGTAATTCTTCCCAAGCAGTGTCTTAACCTCTGCACTTGTTCAAAACAGGACCTTAAACTGCCACGATTTCCTCAGTTTCCCAACCAAGAAGGATCCCACATGTTCATATACTCCATGCACTGCCTGTACATACGTCCTGGCTTTCCTCTCCATCCACATGAGCTAGACTGTCCCCAATGCTTCTGTGGGCAGTGCCAGACCCATCCTGTCCTTCCAACAAGCACCAAACCTCTGCCTCTTCCAAAACCTCCCTTTGGGCAGGAAAGGGTTGCATCTCATGTTTAAGAAAACAAGTTTGCCCATGGAAGTTGTCACTTAGGACAAAAAAAGTGCTGGACTCCAAAGCAGGACCAGGTCGGCTACAAGTCAATTCTTGCAGCTTAACTGATTTTTTTCATTATTAATTATTTATTTGTTCTCATAACATATTCCTTACCATATCCAAAGTACAAAAAGCAGTGGGGCTGCCTGTGCCAATGCCACCGGCTCTAATTGCTGCCAGTGGTACAAAAGCTCTGCCAGATTTAATACTGGCAAAGATTTTGGGCACGTAAAGCTAAGGTCTATCACGGTCCTGAGTGCCCTGCATGGAGATTTCATCGCTCTTTCTAGGGGGGTTCCAGCAGCCTGTGCATCAGCTACAGACAGCTCCTTCCTGCTCGGGCAGTAACAGGTTTTAAAGATCCCTTGCCCTGCCCAAGCTGAGAAAAGAGCCAGCAGTGTGCACTGGTGGCTAAGAGGGCCAATGGGATCCTGGGATGCATCAGGAAGAGTGTGTCCAGCAGGTCGAAGGAAGTGATCCTCCCGCTCTGCTCTGCCTTGGTCAGGCCCCACCTGGAGTGTTGTGTCCAGTTCTGGGCTCCCTGGGATAAAAAAGACAGGGATGTCCTGGAGAGAGTCCAAAGAAGAGCTACAAAGATGATTAAGGGGCTGGAGCATCTCCCGTATGAGGAAAGGCTGAGTGAGCTGGGACTGTTCAGTCTGGAGAAAAGAAGACTTAGGAGGGACCTAATTAATGTTTATAAATATCTTAGGCATGGGATGCAGGGCAAATTGGCCAGCCACTTTTCAGTGTCTGTGGGGACAGGACAAGGGGCAATGGCTGTAAGCTGGAGCACAGGAAGTTCCGCACCAACATGGGGAAGAACTTTTCCCCAGTGAGGGTGCCAGAGCCCTGGGACAGGCTGCCCAGGGGGGTTGTGGAGTCTCCATCTTTGGAGAGATTCCAGCCCCGTCTGGACGCCGCCCTGTGCAATATGAGCTGGGGAGCTGCTTTGGCAGGGGCTTGGACCCGATGATCTCCTGAGGTCCCTTCCAACCCCTGTGATTCTGTGATTCTGTAATTTCCCCCCAGTAAATGCACCCACCACGGCATCACTGCGTCACACCGCAGGCAGGAGCACAGAACACTCTCTCCCCCCTCCAAATGAGTTTGGAAAAGCAGTGGAGATCCAGAAGAATTATCAGAGGTGTTCCTCTCCCTCCAGCCAAGCACAACTGTGCAGCTAAGCTCAGCCAGCACCACGGAGGGACCTCCCGAAGTTTTTGCAGCAGCAGCCACCCCCCAGCCTCAGCTTTGGGGCACAAGGGGCAGCAAGGATATTTTCACCAGAGCTTGCCCAGGTCCCAGCCTTTGAAATCCACCAAGCAGACAGCAACATCCCTCTGCTGCTCACTCATGAGACTCTTCCAGAGCAAAACAGCCAGGTCAAACACTCTTCAACCACAGAAAGGTCATCCCGAGCAACTAGTGGCGCAGAGGCTGAACATCAGCCTGGACACCTGCTGAGGATCCTCCACAAGCTGGGCACACAGCAGGGCTATTTAGGAAACACCTAGGCTGAGTGCTTTTTACTGACAGCTGCTCTGGAGCTCAAGCCTAAAATCAAAACGATCACAGACAAACCCCCTGGACTCAGCAAAGCATTTAACATGCAGCCTCAACACATGAGTTCCTCTTACTTTAAATTACAGGGCTCATCTAACAAGCTGGTGGCGATCGGCGTACGATGGAGCAGGAGCTAAAAGCTGAGATCTCTGCGTTTGGGCTGTTAGCAGAACGTTAAAACTCTGCACAAAACGGCCCCGTTTGCTGTTGGTGCATCTGGAACAACAGAGCACTTTAGTCCCAGCATACTGCATCCCATCTCTCATCGCTGCCAGACCCTGACTGCTACTGGCTGATGTGGCCTCACTGGCGCTGAAAGGTCCTACGGCTGAGGGCAAGGACTCATGGCACACAGAGAGAAATAAGCCTTTATCTGAATTCTATCTTTTTTATATATGGTTGGTTGTTTTTTTTTCAATGTAGTCTTTCAAAGGCACTTTGGATAAGGAGAAGCGGTCCTGTCCGTGTCCCAGCTCCCTCTGCCCTATCCCAGGAGCCCAGCTTTTTCCTAGCAGGAAACCTGCCTGCACAGAGCAGGGGTCCTGATCTGTCCCTAGTGCACCCTGTACTCACCTGGAAGCATCAAGAATTTGGGTTAAATACCATTTCTTTCATTTCTACTTGCCATCCTCTCACTTAGGGGACCAGGCAATCAACAGCGACTTTAAGGGAGTCATGTCTACATTTCCTGAAGGGAGGAACACAGATCTGCAGCAGATACCACCACGTACCTTCCCCTCACACCACTAAGACCGAAACACTGTCTGTGATGGTAGCAACCCAAATGTGATCTGTGTGCCACAGACGCAAAATCCAGGCCCAAAAGTCACCTCAGAAGCAAAAAGATTCTCTGGGTATTTTAATTTCTGTGTGCTTAGAAGTGTCATGTCACACTGACCTGGCAGAAGAGCTCCATATGTTCTAAATATGCTAACAGACACCTACAGGTAAATTTCTTCATCTGCACACATAAAAAAAGCATACCAGAAATGGAAAGGCTAAGCATAGATGTTGCCTCTTCCCTACAGAGTTTATTCTTTAATCTAAAGTCCTTTTGCTTTTTTTCTACTAGAACGCAGAACCACATCTAAGAGCTGGAGGGTCAGAGGAAGCACTAAAAAACCCCCAAACTCGAACAGTAATAAGCCCACATCCATAAAAAAATGGATGCCTGCATGCTCAGATGCTGAGTTAGCAACAAAACGCTGCTGTTGACCATAGTTCCCCACTCCCACCTTCCCTGAGCACGTTATTTGCAACAGAGGACTGGCAGTGGCTACTCACTGACGAGCGATATCCTTCCCCTCTGCTCAGAGGAAGATATAATCTCCACAAAGGACAACAGCTGGTTTTGAAGCCGGTTGGGTTAACAGGCAATGCAAACACCACTCGTCACCCTTCACTCTCACAGCCTCCAGTAAACTCCGAACTGCCTCCCCTCTACCCCTAGGGTTTCAGATGGCTCTGATGAACAGCCCCCGTTTGCTGTAATTAGAAAAAATGATAGCTCCTTCCACCAAATTTTTGCAGATCACAATCTGTGAACTGAGAAACAGAGTCGAAAGGAAAATTCGTGCTGTGGTTTGAAAATAAACACCAGATCAACCAAATCCCTTCAGGAGCAACCATTCTCCTTCCAGCTCCACTAAAGGCTCTTCACACCTTGAAAGATTGTGACAGAAGTGAGAAAAATAGGCTCTTTACCCCAAGAAATCTGTTAGAGGACAACATGTGATCTGTAAGCACGGAGAGCTTTTGTCTTCAGGGGAGCCTCGTGCCTTCTGGCCCAAATTCACTTGGTGAGCATCAGGCAGCTGCTGGGAACACAACCTGCGCCCACGGGCAGGTCCTGAGCAGTTGGTGGGGGAAAGGCTGTAACTCACCGTGACACCAGCACGTCTGCAGAGCCCAGGGATCAGACCCATCTCAACTTCCAAGCCCTCCTCTTGCCTGTCCTTAGAGCACTGACCTACGGCCGGCCATACACCGACACCATGCTGCTAGAGGGACCATCTGGGGAGACCAATGGCATCCAGAGAGTGGGACGTGCCTTGGTTCCCCTTTAGCATGCCATCAAATGGCGACAGGCAGATTAAGGGCTAATCCTATATGATCAGACAAGGAGCCACGGGGATGGTCTCGTTTCACCACCGAACCTGGGGAATTCAATGTCAGAAGGCAGCACAGGGCTCTGCAGCTGGGAGGCTGCTCCCACAGCCCTGGCTGTCCTTTCCTTCTCCAGGCCTGGAAACCTACTTCAGAGGAAAGTACCTTGCCATCTGCCATGACAAAGAGCTCCCTAAAAGAGTCCTCTGCCAGTGCTGATGTAACCCCTGCAGGCAGGCCATGGATCAAGCACAGCACATGAAGCAGAGCCTGAGCCAGACTTGCCTGAGGAGCCATGTTGTGGCACACACGTGGCTGCACCCTGAGCAGGACTGCAGCAAAGCCTGCGACACCAAAGCTGATAAACCAGAGAGCGAGCAGCACCCTCAACTGCCCCACAACACGATGCACAGTGACACGTGTCATCATGATGCAAAACTTCAGCCCAGCCACCGCCCGCCACCAAGGAACACCAGGCAGGTCAGGCAAAATAAATGTGACTTCAGAGATCACACTGAAGGACAGGCTTGACCAGGAGACTGAGTTTAACCCGCTCCTCACGTGACATACGTCCAAAAGACTGCATCCAGTTCCCAGGAGGGGACAAAGTCAGTGTCAAGTGACAGAGGGAGCGAGGGAAAGAGGCTCAAGCGATTATGCAAATCAAACTGAAATTGAAATTTCAGCCTAACCTGCTGGGAAGAAACCCACAAACTAGGGCAATTAGAAGAAGCAATTATTACTGGATATAAATAAGAGAGATAATTTCATTTCTCATTGAAGCTGTAAGGGCTTTGGGACCTCAGCCGATGGAGCCAGTGAAGTTTCCAGTAACACAGGGGCGGCTATTGCTGCTCCTCTCCAGTAATGGCACACGTCTTACTCCCACAGGTGAACACAACCCAGCCTGTCTGTTTTCACCGAGGGGCAGAGGTTTCACTTTTCTGGCCCTGGAAACCCCAGCCAAGATGTTCAGCTGCTGCGGTGCCTTAATGGGAGAAAAAACCAAGCCCCCTTTTTGGCACCACCTAGTATTCAGGGAAATGGACTGGACGGGGGTTGAAATGACTGAAGGCTTCATGCAGTCCCTTGTGAGAAATTATGACCTATTTCCTTCCTTTGATTGTATATCCTTCCTGAACTGACTTTCGGATCATTCAATATTAAAAATGCATCGCCCTATAAACAGGCAAAGAAACATCCCTTGCGCTTTAAATCACTCTGCTCGAGATTACATTCAAGCCTCATTACTCTAAAGAGACCTGGGATCCTCTTCCAAATGACTGAATTGGGGCAGACATTTCTCTGACAAGATCCTAAAAGTATTCAAGTCCATCCAGGCAGCAACGTCTGGCTTTTGTTTGAAAGAAGAGATTTCTTGTTCTGAGCAATGCTACAAAAGCAATGTCATGTCATGTTTACTACTTCCCCTCTATTGACTTCTGCAGCTGGTGAATTTTTTATGATAGAAATTACAAATATTTAGCCTGCTGATGGCAGGATGAGCCAAGTATTCCCCAGGCTCATGCACACCAGCCTCCTTTGTTTCCTGGTTTCAGCTGCCCATGTTAGATCTGCTCACATCCTCACATCTGCTGGCGCAACGATAGGGAGACCGCACGTCAGCCATACATCCCCAGGAATGCGTGGCTCCCCACAGCCGGCCTGCACCAGGGGGGCTTCTTCCCCTCTGCACGCCCCACAGGGAAACCACAGCACCGCACCAGTGCCCGCACACACTGCCAGGGCAGGGAGTGGCTATGCCAAGGACAAGGCCGCGAGTGACAACCGGGCTGCACCCCGAGCACACACCCCGAGCACGTACAGACCCCGAACAGGGCTCACCGTCATGGCTGAGGCTGAGCCAAACACAGGGCTGGCGGTAAAGCAGCGCAAATCCACGCCTGGAAGATGGCACCAAGCGCAGAACCGTGCCAGCTGTACAGCGCGAGCTGCTACCAGCTACGTGCCACACTCCCCTTCTCGGGCACAGGAGTCCCAGCACAAGGGGCTGGATTCAGCTTGAACCCGAAAACAAAAAAATCTCTGCGTTTTGCTAGGAATGTTTTCTTTGTTCTCCAGCTAATTCCTGCGTGATGCACTGCAACACACCAGTTGAGCAACTTTATTATTTTTTAATTCCTGCACGACAGCTGTTGTTTATTACTAATTGAAACATTTTATCTTGTTGTCTAGATGAAAATATCCGTGATTTACATGGTGGGGATAGCATCCCCCACACCAGCACAAAGGGCATGGCTGCATTACGCTCCAGAAACACAATGGTAACGTGACTTAACGTATCTGAAGCGGCTTTAATCACTCAGCTCCAGCAGCAGAAGGGAGCAGAGGCCGTGGTAACGCAGCTGAAAGCCCAGTGAGGGCACATGCTGACGTGTACTTGACCAGCCACCCAGGCTGAAGCCTGTGCTGATGCACCTTCCTCAGTACTGGCACCCAATTTAGATGAACCAATGGTAGATGGATCTTCCAGCGTTCAGCTACAGCCCTTGGGGCTGGAGCAGATGCTGGATGACAAGAGTCTGTGGGGGTATTTGTTCAAGAGGAGGCTGAGAGGGACCTTCTTGCCCTCTTCAAACTCCTAACAGGAGGTTGCAGAGCAGATGGAGCCAGGCTCTGGAGGGGAAGCCCACAAGGACAAGCAGGTTGCAGCACAAGATGCTGCAATATCAAAGAACAATTTTTACCACGATGGTGATCCGACCCTGGGAGGCTGAGGAATTGAGCCCTTGGAAGGATTCAAAACTCTGCAGCAATCTGATTTAACCTTGAGGGTGGCCTTCTTCAAGGACCACCCAGCCCCTTCCAACCTGCACTACTCAATGATTCAAATCGTGCTTCAGTTCCACTTCAGACACAGCAAAAATACCAAATTTTATTATTTGGGAAGGAAACGCTTTGACACAGGAAAGCGGGGGGGGGCTTGGTCTGTGCTAAATTGCAGCTGCCCTCAATGATTCAAAAAATAATCACATGTATCTAAGCACACATATTTTATAAATGTTAATAAATACACTGGCTAAATATCAAATCTCACCATATTATGCTAGCTCAATAAGATCATACGTCAATGTGCTACGAATTACAAAACCAAAGTACCGGAGGAAGAGACACACACATAAACCATCCTTCAAAATCCCCTGGTTGACTTCTGGCATTTTCTAGATCTACACATTTTTATTTCCAAAATGCTTCTCCATGGAAATTATGTTGAAATTAACACATTTTCCTAAACTATTCCATTTATAAAAATGTTTTCATTTTAATCAAAAACCCTTCAGAAAACCTTTATTTCCAGCTCGGCACGTGACACCTTCCCTGGTACCGTCAACAACCGCGAGAGGAAACTGCTCCGGGCTCCGACAGCACCCAGTTTGTCCCTGCAAGAGCCAGACACGGGATCTGTTTGTCCCATATCTACATGATGATTCCAGGCTATGCTGTTGCTATCACGGCAGATGGAGACCTTCAAAGACCCAGCCGTGATGCTCCTGCCTCCTCCTCCTTGGCAGACATCAGAGCACAGCCAGAGCCACCCCCAGCTCCCGTGAAGCCCCCCCAGAGGGGCTGAGCACAGCCCAGGGAGACCAGACTCGCTCATAAAAGATTTATCTACTCTGTTTCCCTGCCAACAGTTAGTCTACATTATTTTACAAGCTGCACTGAATTACAACACAACAGTGGAAAACACACCGTGTCAAGCCCGCAGGTTGTACAAATCCGTAAGTTTTCCTGGAAGCCAAACAGCAACACTGGCTTACACTAATGAGGCGTTTAGCCTCTATTTTCAATCCTAATATCCCACTATTTCCCAAATTATCTCAGTGACAAAAGTTTCCAGTTACAGATGACGCATCCTACAGGTTGCAAATTGGAACATGGTGACATGTCAAGGAAGATCTCCTCTTCCAGCACTTTTACCATGCCTAATCCTTTCACCTGCTTCCAGTTTGTCTGGTTTTTTTAGGACATTAGTCAAGTGACCGAGTAAAATCACAGTGTTTAAATCACCACACGCAAATAAATCACTGGGCTGTCTTCTCCTTCCCAACTCATTACATACAAATGTGATTTTTTGAAGAGGAAATCTCATCAGCCCGAGGATTTCGTGCATCAGAAACCAATTACAATCTGAAATACTAAGAACTGACCCAATGGTTGTTTCTTCCAAAGCCAGCACCAGGCAGCTAGCACCACAGCACCCCTGCTCTCTGGGTCTATGGACACTTTGTTCTCTTCTGAGGTTGAGATTCAACGCTGGGTATAGCTCAAGTGAAGGTGGGGGAGATGCGTTACCCCCTGCGCTGGTCTGAATCTGTAGTTTCACCTTTGGAAATGACAGGCTGCAAACGCATGTATCACTGCTAGATACATCCACAATATGATTCATCATTTCGAAGAGGAGAGGTGCAGGTCAACAGGCCTGGTGTAGAGTGACCCAGTTGGACAGAAAACTGCTTCTATACATATGGACATGCATAGCTATATAAAGGTGTCCCCATGCACACATATATAAGCACCTTTCGCATGTGACATCTCCCTACAGAGGCTCACAAAGGACCTCTCCATCCTTCTGCCTCCCCCCTGCCTCACTGCCATGCCCTCCCCCACCCTGCTCCATCCTCCCTTTCTGTTTGCCATCTGGTACCCATCAAAGGCAGTTAGACCCATGACACATGTGCGCTTACCAAATCCTTTAAACCTAACTAGAGCCCTGTTTTGTTTCTTCCTCATCAGAAGCCACAAGGAACCCTGATTCGGTACATCTGGACCTTCTAATAGGGTAACAGCCTGGCTGTGCCAACTCTGCTTTCTGTCTGACTCCATCTTAATCATTCACAAATCACAAAAGAATTGGGAGAGGAGCAGAGCCAGCACAGCAGCAACACAGGGATGGTGGCGGCGAACGAAACAGTGGCCATCGATCCTGTTGGGATGAGCGCTGGCACACAGCAAACTGAGATATCCCTCTTTTATTCCTATACGTGTCCCAGTGCTCAAATTTATTGGCCTCTTGTCGGGTGACCGGTGTTGCCAGAGAAGCTCCCAGGTTTGCAGGCTGCCCTGGAAACACAGACTGATATTCCCTACGTGAAGGTGCCACGACAGCAGCGAATTCCATCTGGCTGCGGGAGCCTGTGCTCGGATGAGACGCCACGTTCCCAGGGAATTGTAAGGAAATGGAAACGGCTCCTCCCAGCTGTAATCAGCGTATTCATTGAGTGCAGCACTGGTGATGCCTGAGATTTTATTGCAGAGATTTCCCCAACTGTATTTCTCTTTGCTCTGGCTACTGTTTTTTAAGCTACCCTTCCAGGGACCGCGTGGTTTGGGATTCTCAGCTTCCAATGAAAAGCATTTCTAAATATCAGAGAAGGACTTGAAAATATGACCCAGTGACAGGTTTAAAGCCCTCCTCTCCTTCCTTTCCATTTTGATGAGTTTTCAAGCGGTACCACAGCTTTACGTGGGGTCTGACTCAGGAGTTTCACATTCCAGGGTTAGAAATACTGTAAAAGTCAATGAGCTGACTCCGCATATCACATCCCGTTCCCCTCAGCCAACGCAGAGACACCCCCAGCTGCGCAGCGTAAGCTCGGTGCGGTCAGAACCATGCCAAAATACAGAGTAAGGAGCAGCTTTATCACGTGCACCAAACAGACCCACAAGTTTTTCATTCTCCACTTGTTACATCATACCTTCAGTCCCCCATCTCCAAGCACGCAGCCGTCAGTGACCCCATATACACGGCACAAATTAATCCCGTATCGCTTGTCAAGAGAATATAACACAGCCTTGACATAAACTTGACTCTCTCCCATGTTCACCTGATCCCAAAGCAAAAGGCAGAAGCCAAGGTTAGATGGTAACCCTGGAGCTGCAGCTTCCTTCCCACCCCACGGCTGTCCTCCTCAGGCCTGAACACAGCCTGAGGCCACACTCTCCTCCGCAGATGCACACAGGCAGAAGGATGGGTGGCTTCAACATTTGACCAAAATAGGCTATTAGTAGACAAGATATTTATCTATCTGAGAAAAAAGGGGAAAAAATGCTCAAGAAAACAGAAGGGGGGTGTCTTGACTTCATGCCAGGAGCTTCAAGACTTATATTTATTTATGCTTTTCATGGGAAAGCCATTCAGAGGCAGTAATCCATGACATCTGGCAAAAGGAGTATGAAAGGACCTTTACTGCAAAGTCGACTGATACTTTATCCAAAAAGGGGCAAGAAAAGCTCTAATTGTTGGTCCTCCTTGCCACCACAGTGGACAGGAGACCTCGGCAGACTTCGAGTGCGTGTTTAAGGGCAGGATGTCGGACTGTCCCACTGCTGCCCCTCCCCAGCACAGAAACCTTCCCTGGCCCTGCAGAAAGCGGGTGGCTCCAGAGGCATGACAGAAAGCAAGACTAGAGGTGGTGGGTGAAGAAACTGCACAAAAGGGATAATCAGTCCTTCAAACTTCTGACCGGAGGGCTGGGAGAGCGCCCACAATTCCCAACAAGGGAAGAGCCTTTGAACTGGCTCAGCTTCACACCAGCAGCTTTATTTCTTTGCTGGCCCATCTCCCCAAACCCCCACGTGGGACCCCGATTTCTGCTACGAAGCAAATAAACCTGGAGTCAGTTTTTGCTACGAAGCAAATAAATCCCAACTATTATCTTCTTCAAACAATAAGACGACTCAACGTGGTGCGCAGCTCCGCGAGGCCAAACGCATATCGACTCCAAGCCCGAAATTAATATGGAAAGTGATTCACAACAGGAGGAGACAAAACAAGCCTATTCATGCTACTCCGTGTCAAGCCATCTTATAGCTATTTTGGATCCAAATACTCTCTTCTTTTCCAAAACCACAAAGAAAAGCAAACAGATGTCAGCCATCGCAGATCTGCAGAGGAACGAGCTGAACGGCTCATAAACCCAGTGTTTTCTTCAGCACTTCCCACCGAGGGATACGAGGGCAATTCCTGCAAGCGTGCGGCCACCTCGCCTGGACGGGTGGCTCCGGGCTGGCATGGCCAGTGGGGAGCAAGCCCTGGCCGTGCCGGACCGGTCTGAGGTGGGTACGGTCTCACACCCAAGCTCCAAGGGCACCATGGCATTATTTCCTGCCGAGACATTATGGGAAGGGAATGGAGAGCCTGTCAACAGGCAATCTAGAGAAATACAAGTATTTCAGAGCTGAGGGGTAATTTCAAAAGCACACAGTGGGCTCAACCCTTGAAACTCCATTTTCAAAAGCTGTTTAGAAGCACGACTGCCTCGGCACTGCTGAAAGTCAATCCGTGAGACAGAATCCTAATTGCTTTGCAAAATTGTACCCATATGCAGTTAATATTATTGCGAAGTACTTTGGATTTTAGGGGTTTTTAAAATATGCTGGGTGTAGATACTGCAGCACTAAAGCCCGTCCCTCCCTTAGGTGCTTTATAAGTGCTATTGATCTCTAAAAAGCCAATCTAAATATTGATACTCTTCAGAAACAGATTACACACAAAAGGATCGTTTTATAGAGTCCTCTTATCTACTCCATGGCAAGTTTGGTGCTGCCAAGGGTCAGTCTCACAGAGAAACCCTTCAAACCGCCTGTGTCGTGTCAGTGAATGCAGGGACTCAGTGAAGTTGTTTTCCAGTAATGCCCCAGTTGCTTCCAGAACAAATGTGAACAGAAGCAAAATGATTCCACTCAGCCCCTGTATTTCCGCTCCCTGTGTGGTTCCCTGTTTTCATGCATTAGTCGGCCTGGTGCTGGTGATGCTGCTCGGCAGCCAGCGAGGCTGCTGCACGCAACTGGTGGCAGCCAGGCACAGCCAAGGTGCCACCCAAAGGTCCAAACAGTCAGAGTAACAGCCAGATCAGGCTGTTGTGGTGGCTCCCAGAGGTTACAGATTTGTTTAGTAGAAATAAGGGGTAGAGAGCTGAGTCAGGAGCTGCTATTGCCCGGGTACCACCATCTCCAGCTCCGAATCAGCACCCAGCCCCGCTGCATCACCACCAGCCCAGTGAGCAGGTCACCTCGAACACCCCAGCGTCACACAGCCAAAGCCACTACAGAACCACACAAGTGAGCAGGGTCTGGATTTCACACCCTGCCCCCACCCCTCCCCAGTAATTAACGCACTGGTTGCCTCCGGATGCGTTCAGAGAAGCCCTGAGACTGCAGGAGATGTCTTGTGGCAATCACTTCTTTGTTAACAGCCACGGAGCTAAGTGCCATTTTACACCCTGTTTGCTATTCATGTTTCCTCCTTTTTGGACGTGTATGTCTGTGTTACTAAAACGACTAGGATTGCCTCACTTTAAAAAAAATATAAATATCCAAGATTGCCATTCTCCACATATCCCTCCCCTGCATAACTTTAATTTCTAATTTACAACTACAAAATATAATCTTACATTGGAATTTGCATAAAAATGAGCAGACCTGCAGCAAGATATTAAATTTTAAACTTGCACACTATGGTGGCCAAAGAATATTAGTCTATCCAAGAAGTCCATGCCCATAAACTTGGGAGCTAGTAGATGTAATGAGAAGAGAATTTGTACACTTCAGTGGAACAGAGGTGATTAAAAGGCTCTGATGCAGTTTTTACAGCACAAAGTTACGAGCTGCATGTACTGATAGCAGGGCTGCTACACAAACAGGCCAGTGTACCATCTCATCCAGCACTGCATGGCCAGGGCTGGCCAAGGCACGCAGCCTAAAAAATAAGAAAGAAATCAGAGCTCAAGCAAGTTGCTGGCTGAAAAGGCTCCATGTGAAACCAGTGGTAAAAATCTGTTCCTGTTCCCAGCTTTCATCCCTCAGAGGGGAAGATGGACTGGCAGGGCTATCCAACCACTCAGCAGGATCACTGCCTTTTCCTTAGACCAAATAAATCTTTTGCAAATCTGACATTGCTGAGTCGCTCATTTCCCTGTCAGGGCCACGCATTCACGACGAATAATTCAGGGGGTGCTAGTGAGAAGTGATAGAGCCATGGCACAAGGATGATGAGCAGGCACGATGGGGCTCCCCAGCTACCCCATCCGAGCCGCAGCCACCTCTGAGGAAGCAGTTTAACCCAATGTCACATGACAGCCTCCCCCTTGGGCCCTACATGACAGTAAATGGGTCCCACTACGGTCCCTGTTTTGGCCTTTCCAAGGTCAAAATCTACTGCGGAGCAGCACTGGAGAGTCCCATCTCCTCCTGGCCACCCCTGGGGCTGGAAGGAGACCGAAGCAGGGGCAGAGGCTGAGCAGATCACACACGCCTATCACAAACCTAACGCGTTTCTGACCCAATTCGAGGAGAAATGCCCCCTCCCTTAACGTGAACACAATGCTGGGCAGGGGCCGTGCCATGCCCTGGGTGCCCCAGCAACGCTTGCACACCCCCAGGCTGCAGCCTCTCACCCCCCTTGCTTGCCTCTCTCTACACGCCGCTCGCTGCACATCTCTCCTGGCAGTGATCAAAAGGGACAAGCAATCATTTCCAAGACAGACAGTGCTTTGTTCTCACCAGCCTGCTTTGTGCTGCCAGACTCCCTTTGCCTGTACCTTTGCAGACTTCACTCCGTGCCTGTCACCGCATCCTCTGTTCCTTGCTTGGCTGTCAGACACATATCATCCTGCTACCAGCTCCCTACTTTCGGCTGGCTTTTTAAAACTTTGTTAGCTCAATTGCACACTCCAGACTTTCATTAACTTGTCTTTGCCACAAAGAAAACAAGGGTTTAACAACCCTCATTCCTCACCTGGTTATGCCTTGGAGGACGTACATTTTTTAAGTTGAAGTGTTTTCTAGTCTCTAATCCAGTAAATCATTTAGCCCAGAGATCACTGGAGAGATATTAAAGGTGTCTTTTCAAACCAGTAGAATGATGAAAGACGAACACCTTGGAACTGGGATGAACTGACCCATTCTCCATGGTTGAATTCGTCAGCACTTAGCCTTGTTTTCTCTCCAGGAAGCTCCTGAGATGCACCTGGAAGCCCGGCACAAAGGACCTTATCCCTGTACCAGTCCTGAGCTAGCAGACAGGAGCAGGTCCAGTCATCACCATCATCATTGTGGTACAACCTTCCTGACTTTACATGAAGACACATCATCTCTGGTGGATACAAAGGCTCTCAAAGGCAGAACCGCAGCTCTGAGCCAGGCGAGAAAACACCACAGGCACTTGATGGAGTGGTGCCTTGAAGCCCAGACAAACATCTGTCACTTTGCACACAACAGGTACCAAGCACTGGACTCAGAAACAGCCTCTGAGAGTTTGATGAGCCAAGAGCTTGTCCACCTGAGGACAGGGATGACTGCCAGCTATCTTCTCATATGGTCACTCCGTGCAGGACACATTGTCTTATTCTAAGATGCAAAAAGGCAATCAGTGAGAGGTAAAAGTCCAAACCACAAGCCAGTCCAAGAGAAATCTGGTGTCTAAATGTCACCCCCCAGCTTGTGCAGCAACTGCTTCTCTACATAGAGAAATCCTGAACATTGGCCTACTCCAGTTTGGAGCATCAGCCTGACACACTTGGTCTCACTCCAACACAGAACTGGTGTAATGCCTGTGTACACTTTTTTTACCCCCAAGCCCTTAGATGTCATACCTAAGGGTAGTATGTCACCAGGACCAGTTACTGGCAGAGATGATTGATGACCCAGCAGCTCGAGCTACAGCACTGAGTGCAGATCGCTCAGGGAATCCTCCCTTTGAAGGTCACCTTCAGGCTCAATCAGCAACAACACATAACATTAACAACAACAAAAAAATCAGCAAGAGAGTAATTTTCTCATTAAGAAAATAACTCCTCTAAAATAAGGTCCGAAGAGTTTCTTTCAGACAGCCCCTTGAGATAGATCCCGTGTTTACACATTAAGCCCCACATATCCCCCTGAACCCCTAGAAACTAGGGGTAACATTTGTGCAGAGGGCAATTTTCAAGGGGCCAGACCCTTGCAACCTACGGACAGTTTCCAGGAGATCTCTGCAGGGTGACAAAGTGATGCAGGCCTATGGCCAGGAAGCTTAGATTCACCATACACACCTTGAGAAAAACAACAAGGAGCTCCAAAAATAAAGGCAGCAGCTACATGTTAACGAGGCTCAAGGTGAGGAATACCATACAACCACAGCACTTCTGCGTTCTGCTTCTAGCGCTGACTTGCCACTCATCCTTTCCCTGCAACCTTCACCATGCTCTCCAGAGTCTCCAAAGAGACTTCTGCAGGCAAGAACCTGGACACCTAAGCTCAGTTTACACTTCTAAATACCTTCCAGCATCTAAAAACCCTCAGTGCTCCAGATACACATCAAGAAAACAGAGACTTCAGAACTCCTTCTTCCTTCCCACCCTATCAGAACAGTAATTGTTTTCTGACACTGACCATCCTGTGCGTGCAGTCCTTCTGAGCCTGGTTTAGTGTAGCATATACATATTTTTAAATCCCCTCTGCTGACACGTATCCAAACAAGAGCACCGTGCCAGCACAAAAGTACTCGAGTGAATCTGATCGCTGTCATCACAACATTCAACTTGAGTGACACGTTAAACATCTAAAACTGAACAGCAAAGAGTTTTGGACTAAAACCGAAATCCTGGCGTAGGGTAAAACACAGACAAGGGCTTATTTTTCCTCTTGACTTTTATCTTCAGCGTGATCTCCCAAAGCGTGGGCAGGAGGAGGGCAAAGAAGCTGCTCAGCCATGACATGACTCGTCCAACCGACACAGCCACACAGCGGGGGAAGAGCCACGCTTGTGTGCGCAGCCACCGCTCAAGGGTACGCTGAACAGCAGCTCTGACTTTCAAATTTCCCGTCCTTTTTTATTCCCACGCTGATTAATACAAATCAGAATCATCAGTGATGAGTTTGTAGGCAATCAAAGGATGCCTGGGCACAGGAGCTGGAATTTTCAGAAGATTGGTTGGATTCACCTAGCTCGTGGCACCAACGCACACCCGGGCAAACAAACCCAACATGCACATGCATGCTGTAAGGCGCCAAACACCAAAGCTCATCCCCAGCCTTCAGATCCTGTATCACTGCTCCAGCTTTTTCACTTGCCTGAGGTCAGCAGCAGGCTGGAGGCTGCCTGCACGCTGAGGGTGGCTCAGCCTTCCCATGCTGGCAAGTGTGGCAAGCACCAGCTCAAAGGCTCACAGCCGATGAGGTTTGATTGTAGCCTGCAGTTTGCAGGCCTGGTTTCATGGCTGAAGTCCTTGCTCCTCATTTTGTCCCAAGGAGGGTCAGCCTTGTGCAGGCCGCAGGACTGCAATTGCCGCACATAGCACTTGCTCATGACAAGCAGAAACCACTTCCCGCTCTCCCAGATTTAGGATGAGACTCCTGCACCACAAGTGCTCCCCCACCTTAGAATGCAGAAGAGGGGTTGGGTACCACTTGGCCAGCACACTGCCAGGGATGCCCCAGAGCAACTTAAAATAGCATCAGCTAAACCATCAGCAGGTAGGATGAGAGGAAGTGGTCTCAAGCTGTGTCAGGGGAGGTTTGGATTGGATGTTAGTAAAAATGTCTTCACTAAAAGAGTGGTCAGGCCTTGAACCAGGATGGCCAGAGGGGTGGTGGCATCACCATCACTGGAGGGGTTCAAAACGTGTATACATGGCACTCCAGGACATGGGTTAGTTGACATGGTGGTGTTGGGCAGATGGCTGGACTTGATAATCTTAGAGGTGTTTTCCAACCTAAAAGATTCTCTGATTCCAAAGGTACAAACTGGTGCCAGACAGCTCCACGCTGGAACCAGCAATCCCATACCACCAGTCACTGGCAGAAACAGTCTATTCATGGCCATCAGCCCCGACTAACATCACACCAGCGCACGGCCCACAAACCCCCTCCTGTGCGCAGAGCAGGCTGTGGTGATCACTGGCACACACATTTCCAGGCATAGATCGTCTAAGGAGCAAGCACGGGAGGAGGATGGTGCTGGCACTGCCCATCTTGCCCACTTTTAAGACCCAGCTCAGACAGGGGCAAAGGGAAAGAACTCACCGTTGCCCTTGATGGTCGCATCCCAGCCCAGGCGGAACACTCAGCATCCCGCTGCAGGTGATGCAGTGGCAAAAAGAGTCCCATACGCGATGAGACTGAGCAGCAACAGGTTCCCTGCCCCATCCTGCTCCCTGCCCACTCTGGGCAGACGGTATTTACAGTGCAGGCAACAAGAGTTAACCCACAGTCTTTAATAAGAACAGACCCGATGCTCTTAAGAAGCCTCTTGGCACAAGCTCTCATCTATATTTTAAATTCATGCTTAAGGAGGCCAAATCTGCTCCAGTGCTGGTGTTTCTTCAGCTGTTTATTTTGATTGTCCTTTTTGGCCAACGTGCAGCCCAGACTTCGATCCCACCACCCAGCAGAGCTGTGCAGGGTGTGCAGCAGCCAATTATTTCCAAATAAAGCCATACACAGTTTTCTTGAAAACATTATGAAGAAAAGCTGTCAGTCCTGAATGCATATTATCTCTAATTAATCCCATAAAAAAAAATTAAAAGGATGGTTGCTTGGTAGCGTTGCGAGAACCATTTTGTAATTAATATGACCTTCATCTCCATATGGTAATTAGCAAACATTTATATTACCATTAAAAAGACCACGTTCATTACATAATGTCACTTTTTCTATTAGCTAACAGGACCAGTTAAACCGATTTAGTTGAAGCCTCGAACTTTCACAAACACTCTAATAAATGCATTCAAAACTATTATTTCTCTTTTTTTTTAACCCGATGCTCATGCTGTCAGGCTGGAAAAGGCACCAGAAGCTGTTTGTGGAGGTTCTGGCAGGACCGCCTGGGTGATGTGCACCCTTCCTCCTCCCATACCCCGCTGTGCCACAGCAGGACAGGAGTGCCCACATCTGCCCACGGTCACACACTGTGGGATGTCTCCTGCCTTTCCAATGGGATGCCAACCCACGTCCAGGCGATGCCCACGGGCAGCTCCCAGCTCTGCTACCAGCACAAGGAACAGCCTCTGGCATCCATTTGTCTCCTCGTCTATAAGCAACGGTGATGCCGTCTCTTTTGTAAAGGCCAAAGGGAAATGTCTCCAGGAAGAGCCAAGATTTCAGTACCAACAACAATACAAATCTATTTTCTCCTTCTCAAAGCCAGATCGTTCTACTTCAGGGAACAACCGGCGGTCAGCAATTCTATTGATAGTTCCTCTACTTATATTAATCCAAAATTTCCTACGCTGTTTTTTTGCGTGCTGCAATCACTCCTACTCCCTGGAGTGACTCACGGTTTAACTGGTTTGCTAACAGAGGACCCGATGTATCAGTCAACAACAACAACAAAAACCCATTATCACAAAGCACTTGTTTTTCACAGAGGCAGGGGAACTGGCGGTAAGTCATCGAACAACAACGCCATAACTGCAAATGCAGGGGATAAATATGATCGAAACCAAAAAGCACACTTGCCCACACACTTCCCTACTCCTCTAACACATCTCCAGGCGTAAGAAGAAAACAAGCCTTCTTGTATCTCGGATTCTGCTAATAACAGTTGTGCTTTACAAACGTACATTTCCTGCTCCTGATGAAAGTTGACAGCTCGTGGGGAAAGGCATGGTGGGGGGGGTGGGGAACGACACCAAATGACTCGTGCTAATCAGTGCTTTCATCAAAGAGTATGACACGATGCAAGTCTAATCCAAGGTGGCTTTTCCTTTTCCTTGCAAGCTGTATATCAACCAAAAAAAAAGTAGG
>VZTU01030717.1:491373-575004 GCA_013400835.1 Zapornia atra
GTACGTATGTGTCTCAAATAAATCCTGCACTACAGATGATTTAACTAGGACTAAAAAAAAAAATCCATGTAGAAATGAGAAAAAATATTTGGCCACCCTGACTGGGAACTGCAGAGGAAATGGAAAGGCCCCCAGCCCTCCCCAGTGCTCACTGAGGCCAGGCACACAACTCTCACCATCTCTGTAAGTCCCTGCAATTTCATTCCTTCAGCAGCTCCCGGTTATTTCCCATTTTTCACTTGGTTCAGGGCTCCTGCTAACCAGCTCAAGTGCACAAGGTTACCGAAATACACATACAGGTTGATTAACTTGAGCAGCAGGATGTCTGATGGAGATTGCTCTTACCAGTCCACAGACTGGTGTGCACACTCGACACGCACAGCTGTGCACTGGGAAGGTTACGTTCAGAATTTAACCCAAAAGAAACACACCATGTCTCATGCATAAACACACCACCAGACTTCAAAGCAGTTGCCTATTCTTTTTTTTTCCTCAGGCAGCCAAAAAACATGTCGGCTCGAGCCTGGCGATAGCAACATACTGTAAACTTATCATAAAAGCAGGATGGAGAAACCAGCTACCAGCTGTGAAGAATATTTACAACTGTAAATATTATATTTCAACTGTAGAGCAAGTAAATATCGCGTTATGGAAATGCCTGCTTTATCGATCGGCTCATCAGAAAGGAGAAAAGGAGAATATAATTCTGCAGTTTGCAGCAGCACAGCAGCGGTTTGCAGACACTGAGAATGTGTTTTTGAGATACTGACTCCTGTGAGCAGCAGCAGAGATCAACGTGCTGATGGATGAAGGCAATAACTCCTGTCCCAGCACCTGCAAGGAATACTTGGCTACCACTGGTTTTGGGAAGAACGCAAGTTCAAGAATCAAAGAAATCATGAAAATTTAATTTCTATTGGTTTTATTTACTTCCACTTGATGGTATTTCTTATGACATTGACCTGGGGCAATGTCCATGTGGGAATTTTTAAGTATTTTCCAGCCTGACAGCAGCAGAGTCCTGCCCTGTTGCACAGATGAGAGAATCCACTGACACCCACCTCTAGCACCAAGATGGGAAGGGAGGGTGGCAAACCCACCCCACTTGTACAGCAATGCCCTTCTTTAAAGCTACAAATGAAAAATTAATTTCCTCATCTTTTTCTGCAGTTAAAAAAAGACAAGCATTAACCCACGCATGGAGATTAATGCAAATGCAGCTGCCTTAATTCAGTGTGACCTCTCCAACTTCCCATAGGACTAAGAGACATTGGTGTAATTAGGAGTTCATCTAAGGGACAGAATGTCACAAGTCTAAACACCAACACTGCCGCCATCCCCACCACACGCCGCACAGCGACTGCAACATAAATCCTCAGCACTATGGAAACACCGGGGACAGTGAGCCTGAGAGAGACCCATTTATGCTTTAAAAAATTCCCTTCTCTAGGAGAAGCTAGGAAACTAATGTCAGTGTTATTCTGTAGCCTACCAACATGAAGTACACTGTAGAAATTTATCAAGAACCCTGGAAGCACTGGGAGATCCAAGAAGGTGCCAAAGAGCCCACGGTACAAATACGATTGTTCATGGCTATGGGCATATCTGGACAATAAACCTCTCTTACTTCCCCCCACCCATCCTCCAAAGGCAGCCCCAGAGGCTGTGCAGATCTAACATCATCCTCAGTGGCTTTAAGTGAAACTTCAGCAACACAGAAAGTGTTCAACCTCCCAATTTCCAAGTTTCTTTCCACTCTGGACAGCAATGGTCATCATCCCTACGTGCAGGTCGTTTGCTGTGCAATTCCAAGTAAAGCAAGAATATTTAACAGAATAAAAGCAGTTTGGCAAAACCAACTTTCATTTTATAAAGTCAGCTGTATAGCTGAAAACTTGACCACCTCTCAAGCAAGACAGGTTTGAGAGCTCTGGAGTCCTTCCATATTGGGATGCCCTGATGTTTTAGGACATCCAGAGGTCAACCTGGCAGAAAACCTTGATGCTTGGTCAGTTTATTTACTCTGCAGTGATGCTTCCCCACTCGAAACCAAACCAGAACAAGACGGGAGCAAATTCCACTCCAAAGTGAGATGTGACAGTCACCCACCACATCCTGAGGAGCAGTTTCTTCCCCATCAGGTCAGTCAAAGCTGTGTAAAACCAGCACAGCTCCTCACTCAGGAATATTTTGTGAATGAATCACCTTTCCTTTGTGTTGGCTGTGCGGGTTTGTCAAACAAGGATGGCAGTTCCAGCAGATGAGAAACCAAAAGACAGACCAGGAGACAACTCAGTGAGAGGCTAAAGCAGAAGTGAGCAATGAGTGGCAGCATACATTAACCAGCAGAACAGCTTGAGGCATGCCTGGAAAACACCAAGTCAGTGGAATTTAATTTCTGGCTCAATAGTTCCTTTCTTTACACATGAATTTTGCTGAAGAGAGCATCAACTCCCATTTTCATTGGGGACAGTTGCATTTAATCAGCAAACTGAACGGTAAGCGCGTAACACAGCTCAACAAAGGAAAGAGGTTGACTTCTGCAGCCCAAGGCAAGAGCATCCCCTACACGGGTCGGTCCCGGTGCAGGATCTAAGGATGACTTCCTAGTTTGCATTTTTCCAACTCAGCTCACGACACACACAAACTAACACCCCAAACAAATGGAATACTTTTGGGCTTTGCAACTCCACGCCCGGAGTCTGTAGTACCCTTCATCTGTCACCCTGGGATGATAACCAGTTCCAGCTGACCTCTGCTGACTTTGGGTCGTCACACAAGTATTTTCCTACTTTAAGGTCTTCAGATGAACCATCATCACACAACTAAGAGCCAGATAATGCTGCAGGTTGGTAATTTTGGAAAGTAAAACCATCACCACTCAATGGTATCAAGCAACTGGGGGCATGGCCCAGCCTCTGCACCCACACAGATTTTGGGAGAGTCGGTTCTTCCCAACAAACCTTAATTCCTTTCAGAGGAAAAAAAGTTATTGCTGTTGCTTTCAAACGTATTTTCCTATAATCCCAGAAGCAGTAGGGCTCTCTTCTAGTTTAAAAATATAAAAAAAGAATCAGCTTGCCAGAAACCTGGAAGGAAACGAAGCTGAATTCATACCTCGCCTCTCAACGCCCTTCAAGGCTCCTTGATCATAGGTAACACAAACACTGCCAACCCCCCCCAAACTGTAAACACATGAAAGCACATCTTGCTGCTTTCAAGCAAGATACTGCCCTGACTGCTCGCTGCTAAATCTAAATCGCCGATGGATTTTCCATGCTGGTAGCATTCAGAAAAACACTCAGAAACCTGGTGTTCATCCGAAATTTTAACATCTTGAAGCAGAGAGATACCAGTTGTTTCCTAGTGAAGATTTTCCTAACGCTGAACAGGGAAGCTGAGATTAAAGGTACGCTATTCTCTACTGAAAATTAATTTTCTACAGTTGTTAAAAAACTTGTTTCTCTAGGAAAATTACTCACTTGACTAGATAAACACTTCTATCTCCTCTAGGAAAGCGTGTTTCCTTGAACCTTGTGACCTTACACATTATACAGCTTAGTATCATCACAGAGCAGTATTTGGCTTTTCATGCAATTTTAGAAGGTAAAATCCCAACAACCAAATTGGGAAGACACTTGAAGGGTGTTTTAAACTGCCTTAAAAAGAATTAACACACTTTTTTTCCCCCCAAACCTGCTACCCTCTTGTTAATTACCAGGCGTGTTTCATGAGTATTTTCAAAGAGGAGAACAAAAGAACTGGGAGGAAGATGAGTTTAGTGATGCATAAAATGTCTTGCTGAAAACGGATGATGTTTTTCAGTTTTCAAACTAACTTGGAGATTCATTTGTATTTCACACCTTCAGTGGAGACACAAATGCCTTGTGAGGCGACACGCGGGTGTAGTGCACAGAGCTACAAACACCAGGCAACAGCCAAACCTATGTTTTGATATGAACAACTGAGCTCCCAAATCCTGTGATCTCAGACCAGATCGGGGAGGGTCATGCACGGCACGTCCGTCTGGATGCCCACTGTACCCCTCCACCAGACAACCAACGTTTCCCAAAAACTCAGCCCGCTCTAACAGGTGATGGGTGCCCTTGCTTTTGATCCCCACGGGTTTAAGTGCACTCTGGAAATGAAAGCACCAGCCCCAGCATCAGAAGCAGCAGGGCCAAGCCTCAGTGTGAGCACGCAGCTGGCTGCAAGTGCAGCAGGTATCCCTGTACCTCTGCTTCCACGCCTGGCTGATGGATCCGTATCCAGCAGCGACAGGAAAGTCCTTTACAAAACACAACATTCAGTTCCCTTTTCATCTCAGGGATGCAAGCCAGGCTTGGTACCTTTCAAACCTGGCTGTGCAGTAATATTTTCTGCCTTTTTTCTTCTTTTTTTTCCCCTTTTTTTCTTTTTTTTTTTTTCAATGAGGGAACACTGCTTTCATTTCCCTATGAAAGAGCTGATCTGAGAGTACAGGCACCGATGACACTGGTACTGCAAAGATTATTTGTTTTTGAAGGAAGCCAAAACCAAAGTGCAAGAGATTAAAGAGACAACTCCCTCACAAGCCAAATGATTAAAGCCTTTGCTCTTTGGAACATGAATTTCCTTGAAATAACAAAAAACAAAAGGCAGACTAACGCAGCTCTGGGTCTCCACCAGTTCACTCCACCACGTGCCAGGCTTTCTTCTGGAGTTCTCCATGCGTGTTGGACACCCCATGGAAATCACTTATGGATGCAGGAGGATTTGAAGCGGGGCCACAGCTGTAATGTATTCCTTGGCATCTCCTTCACATGCAGAGTGGATTAATAGGAGCTTTCCCCGGGATCTGGATGATGCCCCAGAGAAGCAGAACTATCAACAGCCTGCGAGAGCCAAGGTCTCACTCCTGCCAATCAGAGAGCAAGTTCTTGGGAATTCGGGATGCTCCTGGCATGCAAGGAGTGGCACGGATCTGACACACACTAAAGATATCTATAATCTTACAATCTAACTCCCTGCCCCAAGCTGAAAAACAAAATCTTCTGGTCAATACTCTGAGCAAATCCCCAAGCACTTATTAGCCCAGAGGACAATCCGTGGCAGTACTCAGAGGTAAGACCAGTGCCAGCCCAGCCCTCAACCTGGAAGCAGATCTGCTCCTTTGATCCCACACATGCAAGACATGCAAAAGCAGTGCATGGTGTTGCCACTGCGATTGTTCTTCTTTGCGAAACTGCAGTTTTCAGGACAAAAGGGTTTGTTGTAAGAACACCTCAAACCTGAACACCTATTGTGCAAAACTCAGGGGCAGTTTAAAGGAGGGAAATAACAAAAGGCCAACCTCTACTTTGTAATAAAAACAGATGATAGTCCTCTCCTCTGCATAAATACATTGCCTGGTGAGAACAATTTCATTCTGCTCTTGGTAACATTACCCTGTCTTTTTTAATACACTCTTCATCCATTAACTTTGACTCCTTATGCGTCTAATTCACAGCTACACACCAAACAAATTACCCAGAATTAAAAACAGCTCACTCATTTCCTCTTCCCCCACCTCCACGCTATGTCTTACAAAACCATTTTGCCATGACATGTCACAAGGAATTACTAATTTCTTTGCAGAGGGCTGGTGGGAGCCAGATTCCCTTCACATGACATAACGGTCCCATGGCCAAGGTTTACACTAGAAGAAATTGTTTCAATTAAGCACACCCCCCACCCACCCACCTAAGGGGCTGCCTCTGTTTTCTACCTACACGATCAGCAGGGAAATGATGCTAATCTCTGCATTGTGCTGCTTTTCCTCCTCCCCGATCAGCACAGCCTTCCACGTCTAGCCTAAGAAATGATTGTAGGGAAGTCCACTTCATCACATCCAAGCTTCATGTACATTTCATGCTCATACCCCATCTAGCTAGCTCCTCCTTCTTCTACAGCAGCTTCACAGTGCATCACCCATTTGTCTCTCTGCAATCAACACTTCTCTTCTGAATTCAAGCTGCTTTCTCCCCCTAGGAATTCCACTCAAGGAGGGCACGTGGGGAATGAATGGCCCTGATGCACCCTCCAGATACAGGTCAATTCCTAAACCACTTTGCTCCATCCTTCATGGACCTCACACCACCAGCATAAAGCCTTTCCTGCCCAGCCACCACCCGTGGTGATTACCATTCAGGTACCTGTTGAACACAAACACATTTCTACTCGACTTGCCTGTATGAGCATGCCAAAATTACTTCATTTGCTTCCTGCAGCTCCAGCTCGAACTCTTCCCTGGCTCCTCCAACTCTATCACTTCATGATCATCAATTTATGTGGCAGTTTCCTTTAATTGGATTCCATCCAACCAGCATCGTGGCCGCTTCCCCTATGAAGGGATGTGATTTTCCTCTCCAATAACCCCAGCAGTGCTATGAAGGAGGAGAGCTGTCATGCTGCCTGGTATCAATCACACCCAGCCCAAGCCAGTGTTCATGGAATCCAGCCTATACGGCAGGTTCCTCCTGATTGATACCGGTAACGATGATTAGCTTTATCTTGAAAGCACACACCACAGCCCTACCAGCACCAAGCAGGTTGCCACTTCTGCTGCTGTACCCACCCTTAACATCTGCACCCACTGCTTCAGGGTGTGTGAAGCCCCCACGGACATCAGGGCAGGGAAGGTGTCATGGGAATGGAGATGTTCTTTGAAGTTTTACCAGCTGAAGGACAAATCACAGAGTGGTCAGGACTGAAACCATCCAAGTGCAGCCAGATCAATGCAATCTTTTTTTCTCTTCAAGATGGTCTCAAACCAGCAAAACCAACCTCATCACCTTTTGAAAATCATATGAATGAATGAAAGGGACACAGAGACACCCCAAACAAAAACCTACCCTGGCTCATTCAACATCTGACTGCAATTCAGATGGGCCCAAAAGGCAGACACCGGCATGGGACCACATGTGATAGGAAGATTCATTTCTGGTTCTACCACTTGCTCCCCACAGAGCCTCACAAAAAGGCCTCATCTAACCTCTCCAGACAAAGCACATGGGTGCTGGTAGGGCTGACAGATCAGAATTAAGCTGGCTGGTCTTTCCACAAGTGTTGAGGTCCTCAACTCCCGTTTTGAGACCAACTGAGTATAAATCTAGCAAAGGGGGAGGAAAACCAAAACAAAACAGGTTACACCATTTCAGCTCAAACGGTGTTACGGTTCCCTGAACTCTGGAAGACCTCTGGGTCTGAACAAGGAAGCCTCAACTCCGTGGAGAGCCTGGTCTTGTTCACATGCAGCCAAACGCAGCAGCCCTCCGAGCAACCCATCTCTGGGGAAGGATGGCTCCGGAGGAATTGCAATGCAGGACATGCACAGCGTGCCTTTGAGAGCAGGCAGACAGAACAGGTTTCCCTGAGCTTAAACATAAGTGACCCTGAAAAGATAAAAGAGAATGAAGAACTTAACATCGCCTACAAGGCGAAAAAGAGCCACTTCTAGGAGACAATTTTCTGAGTGGGGAGCTGCATTATTTAAAGCAAACTGCCAGTGATATTTTTGGGTCTTTATTTTTAATTTTGGCCACAACTTCGGAGGCAACAAACATTCTCCTTGTAAGAGCATAACCTTTCCATGACTTATTTTCAGACAATGCAGAGCATTAGAGGAGATTTATGTTTACTGCTGAGTTAAAGGTCAGGAATGGAGGCTTCCTCCCTTCCCCATCTTTCCTCTCCTCTCTTCCACCAAGAGACTATGGCTGCATAATCTGCTGTGTTTGTTTTCATACAAGAGCTGCTTTTAAGCACTGCCCTGATGATCGCACAAGGGTAAGCAGATGAAATCCAATCAAGTGGCTCTACAGGACAAGACACATGACGAGACAGCCTGCCAGACTCCTGCTCTAATGTACACGCTGAAAAGAAGCTTATGCAGAGCCTGGGTAAAGAATGCTTTGTTAGGGAACACAGGCAGCTCACACTGCAGTGTCTGTTCTCCATTAGCCATCCATTTAAAAACACTTCTGATTATTTTGGAAGTACTTGCATTGCCCTTTCTCGAACTCAATATTTGCAGTTAATTGCATAGCTAGTGCACTTGCCTCCAATTTAAAAGCACATTAAGCCCAATTTTTATTTAAAACAGCCCTGTTTCCACCCAAGCACTGAAAACATCAGCAGGTCCAGCAGATAGCGTTTTGAAGGGAGACACCTCTTTGCTTCTGAGGGCGTCCACATACAGCTCACCACACTGAAGTTACTGAGATACCACCAAGGGTATTACTGCTGAAATATCACACTGGAAATGAAGACCAGTCACTCTGGGGTTAAAAAGGCAACCAGCCATCATGTGCTTTACTGCAAAAAGCTAGCCTCAAAACGGCAACAACAGCTGAGGGACTGCTCTGTGCAGGATGGAGTAGTGCCCACGTTTACCTGAGCACTCTCACACTATCTCTGGAAGGCTGGCTTCAGCAGGACCCTTCATGCTGATGGACACTGGGCAGCAGGCACGGTGAAAAGCAAATCTTGGGAGAACAAACCCTTTTTTTTATTTTTTCCTGTCCCTTTATAGAAGCCATAACTATCAAACCTATCAAGAGGATTTATGGGGTTTATTCTTCGCTTTTATGAGTGTTTTTAACATGGATGAGGTGTAACCCTGTTTCTGACCGACACCCTACTCGGCCCCTTTGTCTGATGCGCATCCTTGTCAGGTTGAGCCGCGGGCACTCACCACCCAGCTGGGCTTTCTCGAGCCGACGTAACGTCAAGTCCCTTGGCAGAGCCTGCTGTGCATGCCCCCCTCTCCTCCTCTCCCCAGCCTCACCTTCTGACAAGTTCTCGGCATTCAGCACGCACAATCATCCACTCCAGCAATTCCTCCATGCTGCAGGCTTCAAAAATCCCAGCCAAACAAGTTTTATACAAGCATCATCTCACTAGTCATAAATCTCTCCCTGGAAACTTGACTGAATTGCTGACGTTACTGGCTGGCTGGAGTGATAGGTTTTATATTTACTGGAGCCCTGCTCTTCTTCCCTTTAAATAAGTAGCACCCCAAAGCATCAGCTTTCTGCATCTGTATGAAGAATTATTCCTTCAGCTGGTTGAAGCTTCCCCAGCCCCTCTAGAAGACCCAGAGGAACTGCACCAAATCTCACGCTGTTCCAATCCACGCAGGAAGGACCAACAAGCTTACACCGCCATGGCACCACTGCACCCCCAGACCCGGGGGGCTGACCCCCGATAGCACAGACAAGTCTTAACACCCATAGGAAGAGGACAAACACACACATCCTGCTTGGGTGCAGGGGTGAAGAGCAGATCTAAGATTTGCTGCCAGTGCCACCCCAAAAGCTGCACCATTGCTGATCACCCTGTACCCTGCTGGTACCACGGATCCATCACAACCCTCTTCTAGGACAGTTTTTAAGGCATTTCACTATTTTAAGTTGGAAATATTGGCACATCTAAATAAATACAACATCAATACAAAGACAAAAGATGTTCTGGTCTTCTGTAATATGAGGAGTTAATACACTGCCTCTGCTTTCTTTAAATGCTCTCCAAAAAGTTCCAACATAAATGAGAAGTGCTTAATTGTGATACTGGGTATTTTAATTCCTTTCAGAAGAAAAAGAATAGCCTAGAGAAAGTCCAAGTATAGCGTTTGAAGAGGATGCAGTCCCATGAGCTAATTAAGATTTAAACCATGACAAGCTGCAAGTACCTCCGTGTGCTCTCCAACTGCGAGCAACGGACAGGCAAAGTATCTATGAACAATTCAGAAATGACTTTTGGGAATTAGGGGAGTTGTGTAATCTGATTTAGTTGTTGCTTTTGTCGATAGGAAGATATGAAATGTCTTGGATTTCTGTGCCAGTTTGAAAGTATGTGGGGAGGGAAATAAAAAAAAAAAAAAGGAAAAATAATCAATAAACTAATCTATAATTTCATTGATGGCCAGGGCCACAGCCTGTGCAGGGCAGGTGAGGGTTTGTTGTCAGAAGAATGATTTGCTCTTGAGACCCAATGCTATCTCGATCCATGTACATAAAGCTCTCTGTCAATGCAGAGAGGTTGTGTGTGCCTTACCAGGGCTGGGTTTGATCTCTCACATCCTGAAAGGATAGATTTGCAATAAAAATATGTGAAAACATTTAGAGACATTAAGTTTACAAGATGACTCTGATCCTGTGGATTAGTGTCGAGACTGCAAGTGTGCTGAAGCCTGCCAGGGAGAATAAAGCACCGCACTGTCCTTACACTAAGAGCAATTTAATTTCTATGTCCAGATGTTCATTGCAAGATTTTTATCCATTTTGAAGAGTTATATCTCCACTGCCTTGGAATAAAAACATAATTATGTGTAAGCCATTTACAAGATTCCTGTGGCAAATATTCCTAACCCTGCTGGGTTATTTTAGGGCAGTGAAGCCATAGTTAATACAAGGGAGGAGGACTGTTTGACAGAACTATTGAAATAAATAAAAGGACTTGCTCAAAATGCATGTCAAAGCATGTGAAAACGTGAAGGTTACTGAAGCCCAAGAGATCCCTCCATCTCTTGCCAGGCTCCGAACTGTTGGGAAATGTTTCTAGCAGCAAACTGTCCCACTTTGCATTTGTAAGAGGCTGAATCCCAAGAATAATAATGCACAGAAGATTGCAGCCCTTGGCTTTCCAGCCAGACAGTAATTCAATGAACAATGCGGCCAGCCCATCAAAACATCCTTGCCAAGTTACACAAGTACCACTTGTAGGAAAAGCTTTCTACTAAAAAAGAGACAGCAAGAGAGAATATGCTGGCGGAGAGGGAGCTGACGGGAAGGGCTCGCTCCTAATCGGATGCTTAATTACAGCACCGCTCCCGTGACGGTTAGCTGCGCTGCCCAGAGGAGCGGGGTGCAGCGCAGGGAGTTACAGCGGCGGAGGGGACCCTTCAGCAGCGCAGCCAAGCCGTGCCCAAGCATCACCTGCTCCTGCAAGGACATGGCCCTCTGCCACCATCCCCGAAATGCCAGCGTGGCTGCACCCGGGGGGGTCCTTTAGGAGCTCCCTTTGGGCATCAGGAGAGGCACAGGATCAGCACAGGCTGAACAAGGGGCACAATCCTGCATGAAACCGAGCGCAACACACCCAAAACAAGCTGCAGATTATGGTCTTTTGCTGGAAGCAGAAGGGCTCTGAACACACAGGGCACTGACCCAAAGGCTGGCAAGAAGCTTCCCAAGGATACAGGACACATTGTAAAATGAAACAAAGATAAGTGTTTTCTATTTTAAGTGTTTCCAGCCCCATGAAGCTGAGTCACTAAATACTTTGGGTTCAGGATTTTTTTAACCTGAAGGCCTTCACCCAGCTTTCCTGGATTCTTTCCTCATTTTTGGCTACACAAATAGATCTCAGAGCAAGATGCCTTTGTAATTCTGCAACATCACCTCCCAGCACTTCTTCGGCAGCAGTGCTGAAACGGAGCACTGCAAGGAAACACAGCTTTCCACTTTCAGATTTAAAGACATTTACAGAGTTGCTTCACATAAACTACACAGATATCAAAGGGTTTTCCTCCTGCAGCAACTAGCTGAGGTGCGACCTGGTTGACCACTGCGTTTACGGTATGGAAACCAGAGGAAGAGAGGGATATTTTGGAAAACAAAGGGAGTGCATCAGGGCATACTGATGGGATGTCTGGAGAGGCTCCCAGAACTGCTCAGCACCACTGGGATGCAACGCAGCCCTGCAGAGGGTGATGGGCAGTGGGGCTGCCTTCCAGGCAGGGGAACAGTCACATAACCCAGCAAAACAACAACGAGCTCAGTTCCTAAATCACACCAGCAAGGGCTCCCGCCTGGGATCTGGAGCACTTGGATGGGGACATCTGCTCTGCTGCCTCCAAGGAGGAGGAGATGCAGCACGTCTGCTCCACATGAGGGGCTGACCAAGGCAGGTGGCTGAGGGCTGGGACAAGCCCATCAGGCTGTTCCCACAGAGCTTCCCCTTCTGATTCCTGCTCCATGCTGAATCTGGGATCAGAGGAGGGAGCACAAACGGCAGCTGGGAAGGAGGGATCACCTGGCAGCCGCAGTGCTGGGAGGAGATTCCAGGAGCACCCACACACCACCTCGGGTGTGTTACACAAACCCCCTGCCTGCAACAGCCCCATCAATGCTCCCCAAAGGAAGGGGATGCCATCCTAGCCATGCTCCAGTTGCTGTATGAACTGGAAGACAGGCGAAATGGTTAATGATCACTGATACTACTGCAAATGCCTGCTTCTCCATTTTCCCCAGCAAAGGACTGTAAGGCACAGGTTTCTTTCCTGTGGGAAAATGGAAGCCATTACTCCAGGGGTGCAAAAACCATCCCATTTGCCATGGATGAGTTCAGAAGACCCTGAAGAAGGGCAGCGCTCCCAAACACATGTAATACACTGACAACATCCCCCCTGGACAAGCGAAAAGAAGTGCTATACCCTGTCAAGGCCATTGCTTTAATCCTGCTGGAGGCAGAATGTGCCACCAAGAAGTCTGAAGTCAAAGGACCCTCAACGGAAACACAATTCTTAGGCTTGAAGAAGGGGTGCCACCTACACATGCAACATGCTGACAGTAACATCCTCCATTGATACTCATTTGGGTGTTGGAAATAACCTCAGAAATCCACAGCTAAATGCACTGAGGCTTGTGGCTGAGGTTCAGCTGAGTCCCCGAAGGCTGTACATCATCTGCTTCAAGATCATGCCATTAATATTCACTACAAAGCTCCAAGTGTGTATATTAATCACCTTTGTCTCTGGTGCCATTTGGCTAATGACACTTCACACAAACAGGGCTTCAGGTCGCTCTCACCTCTTGAGAAGGGTGTTTATTTCAAAAGATAGCTTGAAAATCTACCAGAAACACCAACTCTAAAACATGGAGCTGCCAACAGCGAGGCAAAGCAGAAAGAAAGAACTTCAGAGCTACAATTTAGGAGAGTCTAAATGGGCTGAAATGCATTTCCTTGCTGCCCCACATGATTGTCTGCTCACTTTGACTAAGATAAAAGAAAAACACATGGGTAAAGGAGAACCAGCAGCAGAGGCCTTGAGGTGGCTATGCTGCTCAGAGCTGAACCTTCCAACAGGAGCCACTTGAGAGCAGGATGGTCCTTGGTCTGTCTGCTCTTCTCCTGAAGTTCAGTGCCACGAGGCTGTGCTGAGCAAAGACAAGCAGCAAGGCACATAATGTGGAGTTTCTGATCTTGCACTGAAAACCACAAACCCTTGGTGCAGTGGATGTAACGTCACCTCACCTCGCTACCAAGCAATCGGTCACTGTGAAGACTTGGAAGCTGGAATCTCACTGAGTGGGAGATCACCACTCAGATGTCAAATGGGTTTTTATTTGGGGCAGCAATCTTTTTTACACAATAAGGCCAATGCCCAAAGAAAAGCGTGCAAAAGGAGTTTCTAGGAAACACAGAAACATCAGCCCAAAGCAATGCTGTTTCAATTTCAGGGTCAAATCTGCTTTGATCAAAACAACAAATTAACTTTTCCACTACTCAAAACACAGCCCAAAAGGAGTGCAACCTCCTTGGAAAAAAGGGGAAAAGGAAAAGGAGGAGGAGGAGGAGAAGGAGAAAAAGAAAAAGAGAAAAAAAGAAAAGGAATTGTGCTAACATGGAAATAAAAATAGCTTGGGAAACTGCAGAAAGAGCCATCTGGAGACTCCCACCATGGCAGCAGAAGAATGCAGAAGGAAGTAAAAGGTGCACAGCAGCTCCCATCACTACTGCCCTTCTCCAAAGCACTCATGTACCAGGGTTGAGAACAAACATCAGTGTGTTTCTCACATGGCAAAGAAGAATCCCTGCGGATCACAAAACATCTGCACCACGAGCCATCCCCTGTTATTCCTCAGGAACAGGTACCACCGGCAATGCTTTCATTTCCCAAAAAAGGCAGGATGCTCCTTCCACTGAGAAGCATCAAACTCCCTCAGTACAGCGCAGGCACGGCGTGGGATGCTGCGCAGCTCCCTCTCCCCCAGCACCAGGCTGTAAGTGATGCATTTAAACTCAACAGCTGCAGTTTACAGCTGTTCCTTTCTAAAATACAGAGGTCATTTCCCTCGCCCCCCCCCCCCTTAAAAGTGGGATTGTGGGATTTTCTTAATAAATATTCAGCATCCTCACCAGAACAAAATGGGAGTGAAAGCAAGACCACTGGCTTTTGGATCTGCTCCGTGCCTCTATTTTTCTGTGTAACCTGCTCTAAAAGTATAATGATCAGCATTAAATCCAAGCTTGAAGGCACAGTACTAAAGCCCAGGACAACATTTACATTTCTGCGAGGATGAAGCATGAAAATTCAGTGACAAATCCATTTTTCTTATGCAGAGTTGTGGCTTTGGAGCATTTGTAAAGACAGAAGAGGCCAGCTCTGGGAGGATAATAAAACTGTTGGTTACACAAAGGTAGCGTTTCCCCCCTTTTAAATTAAAAAAAAAAACAAAAAGGACCCCCAAAACAGAAAAAAATGGACATAAAATACTGCAGCGTAGAGAAATAAATCCAGTGACACACAGGAAGGAGATGAGGAACCCACTGCAACCATTAAACAACTGGAAAGTGCCGGATTGCACAGCCCTTCCCCAGGGCCTGGGGAGCCTGATGGTCTCACCAACCAGTCGCCAGGACAAACGGCTCAATACATGGGTGACATTATGGGAAACCAGGAGATGGCTCAGCTCTAAGCGATCACCACAAGGCCCTTCCAAGAAATAATCGAATTCCTTTGTTGGTGTGTAAAGAGTGTTAAGTTTCCTTTCTCCTGCATCCCTTGCAGCGGGGAGGAACCGAAGACGCACAACGCTCCCTCTTGAATACTGCGCTGAGCCGTGCACCTTTGGTGAACTTGTAGCATGTTATAAATACAAGCAAGTCTTCACAGCACATCAGCTCAATGGACCAAATAATACAGTAGTTCTTCTGCTCCTCTAGCTTCAGAGGGTTTAACAAACCCAGCAAACACACGGCGGAGAAGCCAATTCCCTCGTTTCTCAAACACGCCCTCTGAACCAAACCCAGCCACTTTGTAGGCGAGCCCCCAGGTGACCTTCCTACGCAGTGCAGATGCTCTTGACTCCTCTCTGCAGCTCAAAATCATTTTAGAAAGCTCAGCTACTGAGCTGGGCAACCAAGAGCCTTATATTGTACCTGGTGCCACCATTACGTCCCGCTTGGGCAGCCCTGCGCAGAGTCCTAATAGCGTAACCCCCGCTGAGTCAAAGACGTGCCTCCTTAGAGACACCAGCACTATCCATCTCTTGGGTTATGCACACACAATGTGAAAGGATGCTCAGCAAGTCAGAAAGACATCAGAGAGACAGAAAGGATAGTCTAGGAATAAAGAAAGACCTAAGAGGTTTCAAAGTCATTTCTCAGCTCTATTACAGACTTACTGTAAGGGCTTACGGACAGCACATTTCTACATGGGGATAACCATACCACTTTCACCACAAGCACTGGACTGTTGGAGACTGTAAGTGCAGAGGGAAGGGACCATCTCTAATGGGAGGTTTATTGACAGTGCGACGACACAAACAACACAGCGCGCTCCGGGTCCGCACTTTAGTGGAGCCTGGGTACTCATTAGTGGACACATTTGAGAGCTCTGGCCTAGCATCTTCCATGAAATCAAGCAGCAAATCAACAGCAATTAGAGCCGTGCTACAGAGACAGGATTTTAACGTGCTTTCCATTATCATTTATAGCTGTCTACAAACGCAAAGCTGCACAGATCCCACTGGCTTTGAAAGAAGGAAAGCCATCCTCCCTTTTAGAAATTTCTGGTTATTCATTAATGGATAACAACCAAAAGATTTAGTGGGAGGAGGGGGGAGTATCCCTAAATCTTGCACACGCCCGAGCCCTGCTAGTATTGATAGGGAAACACTCAATGTCATTCAGAGAATGTCAGGTCAGGAGCCACCTGGAAAACAACAAACCCAAGAGTTGGAAAAGCTTTTTCTTTCCCCACCTTCCCTTTTCAAGGCTTGCATCAAGCAACCATTGTGCAAAACACAATGCACAGGGTCTGTCTGTCCATCCTGAACTCACCACACGACCAGGAGCCCACTAGCAACAAGTCCAGCATCAAAAGCCAAGTCTGGGGAGCCAGCACAGAGGCCGATTGGGAAGAGGTTTGGTATGGTCCTTAATCTAATCTGAAACACTTTGCTCTTCCCTACTTCAGACATCCAAACACGCAGCTTAATATTTAGAGAAAGATCCTATTACAGGATAAGAAGGAAGGAAGATTGTCTACATATGAATTTACGCTGCAGAGCAGTTTATAAATAATTCCACATGTGGATATTGCTCATTGCAGAGCAAAAATGCCTTGTTCTGGTTTAGTGTAACCCATCTCAGAGGTGAGAGACCCAATCCTCCTCTTTTTTTGCATGTATATTATACTGACGTTGCTCTGGTGACTGTAGAGTTACTCCTTAAACTAAACCCAACTCCACTGGCTGGTCTCTAGCAATACTGGAGCACACACCAGTACAGGTTGGCCTCCGCGGCGCAATCTGCTCCATTTAAATCACTGCTGCTTTTAGCCTGATAGAAATAATCCCCCAACGGAGCTGACTTCACCCCTCAGTCACCCCAGCATCAGCCCAGAGCGGCTGTGCTGATTTCATCAGAGTGGCTCCACATCTCAGATCACACCACGAAGAGGGACCGTGCCTGCGGGCGGGCGGGCGGCCGCACGAGTCCCACACTGGGAGCCAAACAGAACCCTCTGGGACAGCCTGGGGGAGCCGAGCCGGAGCGACCGCTGCTTCTTCTGCCACCCAGGTATATTTTTGCAGCTCACTTAATCCCTACTGAAGTAAGATCACAGTTAAGGCTGGTGAAATGAGGACATCTTAAAGACGTACAAAGCACCTCTGCAGCCTGTCTTAGTATCTTAATCGGTGAAGCTGAGATCAGGAGACTCCATTTAAGAGTTACTGCCTTATAACAAAATGTCTGCTCCACTCTGGAGGTGCAGCAAAGATGCCCCAATCCCTCCTGGCAGAAAGTCCTATTATACTTCATGAATTTTTGAAGCTGCTTCATGAATTAATGCACTAAAATAACTTTAATAGAGTCCTCGTTTACAAATGCTCCCTAGAAATGTTGGTAGTATTTAAAATATACACTTTAAAATAAGCAAATGAATATTTAAAACTCTCTTTTGGAAACAGCCTGGAGGAGGAGGAGGACCATGTTCACAGTGGTGTTCAGCACAGAAAGAAGCAGCGTGTGGTTGTGAACAGGGAAGCCATAAGAGATGCTCACAGTGGGGGACCTCAGGAATGACCATGTCCACAGACCCCAACTCTCCCTGCACGTGGTGTTGCCTTAAAGGATGAGTCCCATCTTCATCTTGCCTCTCTCTGCTAGGGGTCTGGAGATGTACTGGGCAGGTGCTGCACCTCAGCACCAGGCATCATTAACAGAAACCCAACATCTGGGCAGTTTATGTTGGTTAGGAACAACCTTCCTTGGTCACCCAACCTTCTGTGAGACACTTGGAAACCACCATAACATCATCTCGGTCCCTCCTGCTGCAGGAGCAGATAAAACACAAGACCACAAAGTTTTCCACATGCCTGGTCTTTTAGACCAGATCTCACTTACAAAGTGTGACCACGTCTGCAGACGATGGAATATTTAACCAACTTCCCAAAAATGTCTCTTGCTCAAGACAACAAGGCAATGTTCACATGCTTCTTCCTGCCTGGCCTGCTCACACCACAACCAGCTCACATTGCTGGCATGAAGCCGGAGGCACTTCAGTCTGTGAGATCCTGCAGGATGAAAGGAGCTTTATAAATGTAAATCATTCTCATTAATGTAAATTGTGGGACAATGCAATGTGATGTTTACAGTGAAGAGTCCCAGGGCTGAGTTTCAGACTGTGTATGTTTATGTATAATTTCACCGATGAAGAACACTGCCATCAGAAACATCTCCTCCATGGAGGACCCAGTTGGGATTTATCACACACAGTCACCAGGTTGGGTTATGAGGGCACCACTGCCACCACAGAACATTTGTCTCCTTGTATGCTGATGTAAGCTGTTTCAAAACCCCTGAAGTCCTCCTCTTGCACAGTTGTCCACAGCAGCTTGGGGCTTTCTCTGTAACTGCAGGAGGTTAATTAACATTTTTAAGACCAATTCTAAAGACCAGTGACCCCAGTTCAAACAGTGGGGTTGCTAAAGAAAGGAAATCCATGTGCAGAAATTTAACTGTGCAGTTACAATTGAAACTATCATGCACACTCCAGCTCAGACCCAACCCAGTATCCACGAAATCTACCAGGAGTTACTCTACCAATCAGGTAAATTTTGAACACCCATTTCCCAGTCTCTTCATGTTAGGAGAGCTCCTACCACCTCTTCTCACTGTTATGCCTATCCTAAGAGAAAACATTCTTTCTTCTTAGATAGTCATTGGCACCTACAGACCGAAAGAGAGCTCTGACATCTTGAAGAGCCAATCTAAGGCACAACTTAATTGTGTTCACTGGACATGGAGCATATGACTTGAATGTCCAGTTGAATCGCTGTTCAGGACAGAAAGTACAGCCGACGCACCGCTGTGCAGGTGGCTGCCATGCTGCCTGTGGAGCTGTACTTAACTCCACTGCATGCTAACAGCAGGGCTGCGTGCTGTCAACGGAGTCGGGACGCGGTCCCAGGACAGCTCTGGATCTGTGCTAACCCTGTCAGAGGCAGTGGGAGCACAGGCAGCCCCATGCTCAGAGGTGCACACACAACGAACACCTGCAACCAAACTGCCTGCGCGGAACGAAAGGCAACAGCTCCAGCTCAATCCCAAACTGAGAAGCAAGTACAAACTGTCAGATTTAAATTTCAGCCTCGTTCTTTTCTGTGCTTTTGTTTCAATATTTAGAACTCCAACTAACAAAGCAACAGACACAATGCCACCTCCTCGGGAAACACATACCCAGCTCCCTCCATCTGCTTCCTCCCCCAAGTCCCCTCGTATTCTGCAAAGCAGATTGTGCTCTGAAATATTAATACTCTGCTCTTCTATCGTTCTTGCCAACCCTGAATCTCACAGCTTCTTCCTAGCTTCCCTCCCCACTTCCATTTTTTTCCCAGGGATCACGGCACTCAACGGGTTACGTTACAGCATACCGTACCATGTCTGAGTGGAGCTTTCATAAAAAGGTGGAAGCGGTCCAGAAGCAGCTTCTAGGGAGCCTTCCATCTGCAGCAGCATTTTATTTAGACAGCAGAGGGGAAATTAGATCCCTATGTTGCTGATTGGCTTTGGGAGTTGAATCTTCAGTTCTGTAGGAGGAGTTAATTTACACCACTGTAACGAACCCAATACTGAAACTCCCACCGGGGTGATCAGCACTCGGGGGGAACGTAGGGGAACAATGATTGTTCAGTTTAAGGGCAACGTGGAGTTGCCTTTAACTCGCGCTGTGCCTTCACTCTAAATTTCTTTGAATTTGACTTTGTTCTATTTAATCTGGATTTCTGCTCCATCTGGCTTCTGAGTAACGATGCCAATTTATTTTGTGTGCTTGCCGGAGAAGCTTTTCTTTAGCTTGGGGGAGCAGTTACGCTAGAGCACCGCTCCATCAAGTCTATTTCAGTCCGGCCCTGAACCTTCTTTCCCCAAATGTTGTAGGAAATACAGGAGGAATTTCTGTAATTGCAGATAACTTGGGTTACAGAAGAGCCTACAGAAGAGGCATCCCACTGGAAATTCCCCCAAGCCACAGTCTCACCTACTGTATGGCGCTGTACCAAGGTGCACAGGCCGATATACAGCAGGTTGTGCCTGGCACTGGGGACAGCGTGCTCTTCACCAAGACTCTGCCCTCAAGAACAAAAGGATGTTTCTTTTCCTGAGTCCCTACGTGGAGCAGACAGATGGCTATCCAAGCCAAAATTCACTGTGGTTTTTAAGGCCAGACTTAAGGATGACTTCTCATGCCATTTCCATATTGCTATGGATCAGGTGTTAAATGAAGAAGAGGCCTGCTCCCTTCTCCCAAAAGCTCATACTGACCACCGAGCCCTTAATCAAATTTCACATCAGCCAGTTACACTTTCTCTCTTACTCAGTTGGGTATGACAGGCAGCATCTGAAAGTCAGCTCTCCTATCACAGAACCACAGACTGCATTAGGTTGGAAGGGACCTACGAAGCCCATTTAGTCCAACCCCTTGCAGTGAGCAAGGACATCTTCACTAGGTCAGGTCACTCAGAGCCCCATCAAGCCTGACCTTGAATGTCTCCAGGGATGGGGCCTCAACCACCTCTCTGTGTAACCTGTGCCAGTGTCTCATCCCCCTCAGAGTGAAGAACTCTGAAAATAAACTTTGTCCTCCTTAGAGAGTTAGGCAAAGGAGCAGCAAGTACCAAGTCCAAGGGGCAGAGCTACAAGGGAGTCCCCATTCCTGCCACCCCTGGAGATGGGGAGCCTCTCACTATCTGGAGAGACAACAGGCAATTGCCTGGTCAGGCTCCTGCATTAAATGCATCCTCTGAAACCACAGGAGAGACCACAGCTCAGCTGCCTACGATCTGCACAGTAGTGGGGGTAACAGTAGTAATGAAGCTGCACCAGTCTGGGTCCAGCTGGAGCAAGCGCCCAGGATCCCCAGCAAGACGATGCCCATGGGAGCTCATCTGCCACCACTCCAATTAACCAACCCAGACACAGGCACGTGCAGTCCCACTTCTGGATAGAGCAGAGACACCGTTATGGATGTTTATGTTTTTTCAGCACCATAAGTCACCTTGCAGATGTCGGGCATTAAGCAGGCTAATTTAGCAGTCTTTTCAAACGACTCTCTGGTTCTTGACCGTTGAGGTGTAATGGCCCGAGTCTCACACAGCTATATTTTTCCTTATTCACCTAAGGTCAGAGAGGGCCACTTAACCTTATTATTTCAGGAGGTTCAAACCTTTCACAATTATAAACAGGAGAGTAAAAAGGAGAGCTGAATTTGTGCAATACATTACTTAGAATTTCCCAGCCTCCAAACCCAAGCAAGAAGGGCAAGGATGGCTCTGACACAGACTTTCTTATCTAGAGCCTTGCTTGAATGGAACCTGCAGGGCTAATGGCACAAAGTGATTAACACCAAAGGCTGTTTTGTGCTGTGGATCAAGCAGGTTTGCTCCTTCCCTGCCTCCAGACTTCACACACACTCTTCCAAGGCAAGATGGACCATACATAATAGGGGGGAAAGTGTGCCAGGATGTTTATAACAGTAGAGGAGCAGACACACAAGCAGCTGCTACTGGTACAGGCTTGATGACCTTGTCTTAAGGGTTTAGCACCTCCTGCCAACAAGTCTTTACTCGTCTTGTTGCTGGGCTCCTATTCTAGTTTACCAGCAACCACAGGTCCCACAACAAACTCTGCTGCAGGCTCTCAAGAGCTTTCCTTGCATCACGTAATTCCCAGTCACTGTGAACCCTTGTACTGAAAGTAAGACACCAAACAGTCACACACCTCTCCTGAAGCTCCTTTTACATGTTCCCAGACAGCATCCCTCCCCAAAGAAAGGGGTCCTGCACAGCCCCTCACGTGCAGGAGAAAAGGAAATCCCCTATCCAAAACAGGATGAGGACTCTGTAAGCTAGAGGATGATGACTCCAAACCTCCAGCTGCAGTGTAAAGTCTGAGGTATCACCACTGCTTGGGCACAACTTCATGAGCTTCCTGTGCACTGAAGAGACAGGCAGAACAAATCCCATCTTAAATGCGATCCTGCAACCCATTTCGATATCTAGTGCTGGAAGATGAAGCTTCCATCTAGACAGTCAGGGCTGAAATATTGTTTATTGTACCTGAAAATTAATTTCATACCTTTTGGGGCATCAGCAGATGCCTTAAACAATCACTGACTGTGCACACAAACCTGCAAGTTCAGTGGCCAATATTCTTCAGGCGTGCACTAAAGTGCACTGGCATATTTAAGATCAAAATTCAACCCATGGTGTTCAACATTATGGTACGTAACTCAACAGAAATGTCAGACCTGCAACCGTTAAAGCATAATATTTACTGCACACCACCACAGATTTACACAGTGCATCACTGCAACCCTTTGTAGGAACACAACGGTCCAGAAAGCCAGAGGAATTAAGTCTTTGTACAGTGGATGAGGAGCTGGTGTGAACTTTTTCCTCTGAATCAGTCATGCACTGTCACTCCAAGGATGATACACCAGGGTGTACATCTGCTGTTCACCAAATCTAGCAGCATCTGAATTCAGACAGATTATACGAGGGCATCCCGGCCAGATGGCCACAGCTGACCCAGAAATGTTGCACACTAGAGGAAATCATATGTACTTCACCAAAGTTTCCTATATTAATTTCTCAGGAACAGACTTCTGCTGTCTCTGGTGGTTACCGTGTCGGGTGGCCAGGAGGTCACAGTGACTCTGCTGGGATGCAAAGGTCTGGGGAATAAAAGAGGTCTGATGCTCAGTCGTAAATCTCTGTGGCAAACTTTCACACTTCCCACTGTTTCTGCTGGGCAAACATGTTTAAAAGCAGGTGCAAAACTGAGTCTTAAACATAAAGATCATCTTCAACATCAAAAACTATCAAGGCTCACAGCCTGCATATTTACCCTGTTCCCTTTGAAGTAAATATAAGCACCAGAAGTGTTTATTTAGGCTTGCAGCAAGTCCATCTGTATGTGAAGTCCAGGACATGAGAAGCATCAGTCCCAAGGAAAGACGGATTCCATGTTACCTGGGATAGCAGACCTCCTGCTTTTTCTGTCAAAATCTTCCACAAAGCCACTGAGTCAAGGCCCTGAAACCCTCAGGAGAAGCCCATCACCCCGACACAAGCATAGCTCAATGCTACTCCTCAAATCACCCCAGCAGTGCCAAGAGGAGGCCACACTTCCATAAGGAAGGTTAACCTTCCAGTCCAACCATCCACCAGGGAAGGAACCGCTGCCTGGGTGGCACAGGCTGGCATGTAACCACTCGGTGTCAGTGACTTTTGGTCACCCCAACCCACAGCACTAAGTGTGTATATAAATAACCTTTCCCCAAACGCGTGTTTATATAGTGCACAGTAATAGCTCCATTAGACCTTTACATTCTATCAGCCAAATAATATGAGTTTTTAAAAACATTTAGTACTTTAACAGGCATTTTAACAGCTCCCATAACTCAGCCGCATCTTTGCTGTAAATCACTTGACAGCTGAATACTCCACTGTACGACCTAATCCCCTTCAGCGTTTCGGAACAGAAGAAACAACCTTCCTAAGGTTGTTTAAGAAGGGGAGCAGCCTTGCTAGGTGACTGCTCGGCATGAGAAGGGAAGCTCTGTGCTTTTTTTAAGTAGCACTGATTTACACAGACCCTGGTAGCTATCTAGCGTGACAGCAAAGGTCTGAGGTTTTGCAACGGGAGGAAAATCATCAAGGCAGAAGCCAGTGTAATGTAACCTGCACTGGTTAAGCACAAAGCGTGGGCCTGAAAGGAGCTGGTCCAACATCACACAGGCCAGTCCTTGTGCCAAAACCTCCAGCTCAGCACCAGCCCTACAGAAACACCTCTGAAGCAGCACTGACCTCAAGACAGTGCAGAAAAACTGGCTCATGCTTTTTTCTGGGGCTGCCTCCACGGCAGACCCTGCTTCATGAAAGCTGATAACCAGGGGCCTTTCTACCCTGGGACTTGGACTTCACGAAAGGAGCAGAAAGTGGCACTTCATACCCCTAAGAGCAACCAAGGACCTGAGCATTCAGCTCTAGGACAGCCTTCCCCGCTGCCTACCAGGCTCAAGGTGTTTAGCTCAGCTTGGCACTTGCTGGAGGGAGTGGGAACCCTCTGCAGCAAACAGGGATCATCAGGACAGGGGCTGGAGGATGAGCAGCAGACAAAGCAGAGGAAGGTGGTGGAATGGCCAGAGCTGAGCAGAGGGGAAAGGGGAAGATCAGCTCAGCCCATATTTTATCAGCACAGAGGAGGTGCCGCGGCCCTTTGGAGGTGGCGTGCAGGGTGGGGGGAGGTCTGCACAGGCAGACACAAGGGGAAGGGAGATGTGTGCCCAGACGGGTGTTCACATGAGGAAGCAGACAAGAAAGCACTGGTGAGCTGGGGGGTTCTGTGCATATTCGCACACGCAGGCATTTTGAGGCATGGAAGCCTCCATTTTCCCCTCACCTCTCTCAGAAGTGGTGGGCTGGATCCTGACAGTCCCCATCCCATCTCCTGCCCCTGCAAGGCCCTGTTCTCCCATTTTCTCATGTATTTCAAAGCTCACACGCTGAAGCAGGAGAGGCAATTAAGTCTAGATGCAGGTAGAAAGGGGCTCCCATGGGAAACCATTTAAGAAACACTGTCTCTAATAGGACATTTCACTGTATTTCACTCTGGCTTTATGATCTACTCTGATGAGCTCTTTGAGAAAAAAAAATACACACACACTTGCTATATATATATATGTATATATATCCATCCAGATGAATGCTTTTGATCACTTAGCATAAGTTTTTCTTGGCTGTAAAAGATGGCAGGCTGGGGAAACTAAATGAGAGCAGGGAAGAGCTGAGGCAGTTGGATCCCAGTCGTGCGGTGCCTGGACGGGCTCCGTCAAAAACAAGGACAAAGCCAGAGAGAACCCTGAGAGATTTACATCACATGGGGCCCTGCATAGAGAACCACAATGACATAGTGGGTATACGATGTTGGCCAAATTCCCTAAATAAGTGCTTGATGAAGTTCCTGCAGGCTTAAAGATTTATTCCTTTCCCCTCCAAAGCATGTAATGCCTATGAGATGAAGATCTCAGCTGGCTCGATTGTTCAGAGACTGTACCAGCAACAATTCCCCCAGCTCTTCAGAACTGCACGGGGTTTAATTCAAGAGCAGGATGGGATTTCTCACCAGGGCTGCTGCCACGAGCCTGGATGGCAAAGCATGCATGAGCCTGGAAGTAAGGTAAGGATGAAGACACCATGTCCCTGTGCCTGGCACTGCACCCAGGACAGGGAGTGACCATCTGACCAGCCACGCCCACCCCTCCCCACTGTCCCACATTGCACAGCCGGGGTTCACCATTCACCAAAACAACCCGCAGGTGTATTCCGCAGCTGACTCCACAGTACTCCACACATGCTCCACACCCTCCTAAAGCCACTGACAAATGCTCCCTGCTGTTTCAGCAAACCTTCCCTCCAGGCAAACCCTGAGCATCCAAACAGATTGTGGGCAGGGCTGCAGGCCATTGTTGACCCTGGAGAGCTTTCCTCGGCTTGACCCCAAACCCCAGTAACACCAGATCATCACAGCCCAGTGATCCATGGATGGACAGGAGAGAAAACCAGGTGAGAGAATCTGCCAGGAGACAAGGAGGCCCTGTTGAAAACCTCATTCATCGGGCTTTTTCAGGCAGTGGGAGCGGGTGAAATACTAAAGGGTGGAAGAAGGTAAATTATCTGAGTTAAGACATTTCAAATGACTGCCTCCTGCTGCGTTCAGCAGTTTTTCTTGATGGAGTCACTAATCACTGTGGTTTACCGAATGACCTTGTTGTGGCCATCACATCTTCAGGGAACCACAGGCTGCAACAACCCCCGTGCAGGGTGACGCCTTTTCGGCTGTGCCAGCTCACAGCCATCAAATGATGACTGTGGCCTGTCACGACAGGGCAGAGGAACAGCACATTTCACAGTAAAATATCTTCATCATGTCTAAGACACATGATTAGCTTTGTACTCAGGGCAGAGATGAAGAAATTGGGGCAGAAATCCTCCTATATAGACATTTAAACATACCGTCTGCCACAACCTGGAAAAAAATGCTATAGAAAAATTAAATATTTACTTCTTCTGTTTGTTAATATATTTCATTAGTTACTCAGCTGTAACAGTCATTAAAATGCTGAAAGGGAACTTCATGTAAATTCATCACTAGCCTGGGAATACTCCTGCATTTGTGAGCAGGCTGCACACTGCAGCAGAGCTCGGAGACTCGATTTCCCTACAGGCAAGGCCAAACGTCTGGTTCACTCACAATTTACAAATGATTATTTTTCTAATTAATCATTCATCAAAAAACACAAATAGCAACAGGGCGTGAAAGGCAGCGCTGGTGTAAACAGAAGGCAGAGTCGATCCATCACAGCCTCACCCCGCAGCCACTCGCGGGGGGACCTGCAGCAGCCGTAACCCCAGCGACCGCAGCGGAGGGAGATGGGGAAATACCCTCACTGTTCTCTGCAGCTACCAGAAGGGAATCAATGATGTATGGTTCTGCTATGCCAAACCTCATCTGTGTAAACTGGGGCTGCAACAGATTCGTGAAACATATTGTGAGGCAAAGGCAAGGATGTTGCCGAGCAGGCAGTTTGGGATCACAGGATGAGGAAGGGGAAGGCAGGTGTGGGAGGAGATAAGGCCTCTACAACACAACCTACTGAGGCTGGAAGTGATGCATGAAAACAACCCCAAAGGAGAGGGGCAAGAAGAGAGACAGCAGAACAATGACAAGGGACTTGCTAAACAACTTCCCTGGCTCCCCAGCGTAGGGACTTGGCTATAACTAATCCACCATCGCCTTCCGGAGCCTGGGGCCACCAGGATCCATGGGAGGTTGGTCCTCTCTGCTCTTGTGCTCCCAGACCAGCAAAACATGACTGCTGGTGCCCAAGCGCCAACTCCTCTCTTGCCTTAGCTTGGTTGAACGAATTGTGGGACATAAGCAGATCCTCACAGTCCATCTGGAAATTGCCTCTCCTGGTGTTCAGAGCTTGGATCCGCAGCCCTGTGCGCTGCCTGCCAAATGACTGGCAGGAGAAGACCACATACCCACACCCCCCGAGGCTAAAAGCAAACTGCAAACACACATAATTTTCACCCTTTCGCACCGATCCTCTGCTCTCATCACTCCTACTCCAGGTTAGATAATTCCTGCACTCCAAGGACAGAAGTTTGAAAGGTGTGACTATTTCCAGGACCCCAGACCTCTCCTTGCCTTGGCTCTGCCACATCAGGCTGCTGGCCAATCTCTTGCCAAGCCAACAACTCTTCAAAAGGTGGTATGGACTGGTAAAAGCAGGTGGCAGCATGATATTTCAGCCTTGCTATAGCCTCCTGCTGCCTTTTATTATATTTCACAGGGCTAGGATTGAAACATATAATCAGATTTCAAAGAGGCTGGAGTATTGTTGGCAGTCAACTTCATTCTTGACCACTGAGATTGTGAGATCTGTCCCTGCTGCTCTGAGAACGAGAAGTTTTCTTCCTTCCAGCAATTAATTAAACAAACTCAAAGCCTAAAACACAGCAACAAAGAACATCCAAGATAACCAGGACTTTTGCAGGACTGGATTTTACCAAAGCTCCACCAGCACAGCATCTGCATATATTGCAGAGGGTTGGCAATGCAAAATTAGCTTGAGATAGGGAAATTCTTCTGGAGAACAGAATTACATTCTAACATATACAATAGCCCAGCATCCTAGTATGAAACAGTAATTTGTCCTGTGAAGGAACAGAAAGGATCTTGAGGACAGGGGTCGCGTTGATGAGGTCTCCTGGAGGTTTAGAGGATCTGTCCTGGGAGTTATCCACGTTAGGATCAAAGTGCATCCTCAAAACTGGATGGCCAAACTTGTTCTCCCTAATTTTTAACACACCTGAGAAATCTGCACCAGCTTGCAGGACGTGCCAGACACACTTGCAGTGGGAAGGAGGGATGGCCACCCCACCAGCAGGCAGCATCACACCTGGCACTCAGGAAGCCTCAATTCAAAAACCTGCCACATGACAAGGTTTTGAGCAGGCTGCTGGTTCCTTCATGTTTCAGATCCTCACACACAATACTGAGAACATCCCAACGTGTTGAAGACTGTGGGACAGGCAGGTCTCATGGGAACGAAGCCCCACATGGGTTACTCAGAGAGCCAGAAGAGATTTCCTAAGGAGACAGAACAGGAAATTCTGACTCCACCAACATGCATGTCAGGATTTTTCTCAATGGCATGAACTAAGCAAAGGGACCACGGTGCAGTGGCAGGGACACCCCAATGCAGGGCAGCAGCAGAACCAGCCGTGCAAGGAGCCACTTGCAAATCACTGATGCAATGGGAGGAAGGGCAAAAACTACAAATACTGTCAGAGTTTGCCTCCTGGAAGCAGGTATGTGTACTGCTGCAAAGAACAGCCAAACCCACCTTCCTACAGCCCAGTAACAGGCAAACTGGGGCTTCAGTTGTGCCATACTGGAGGGATCACTCCGGCATTTCCACCCATTGCATCAGTGATTTGCCTGTATTTCACCACAAAAGTCCTGTAATAGCTCATGAGCAGCAAATGAGGGAGGAAATCCATATAAACAGAAGTGACTGATAAGAAATACGCCTGGGTTCCAATGTTTTCTGGTGGTTGGCCTTTTCTTTCCAGTACTTCCATTAGTATCTCTGCACATAACCACTGTGACAGCTGTAACTCAATCCATTTAGAGGAGGTAGAAAAGAACCCAGAATGAAGTGGCATTTAGCCTCAGGTCTAGGGCACTTTTAAAAGTTTCATTATTAGGCAGCTATCTCAGAGGAAAGGAAAGCTATGACATGAATGACGTGTCTTTGAGTACTTTTTTCTAAGCGACAGTAAGAGCTTGCTGACCTGAGGTATTTCCTGACATTATTTTCTTGTGTTTATGTTCTTTCCAATGCATCCTATTAGAGCAAATCTGTTTGGAAGGGCTCCATTCCTGACAATGATGCATGCTCCAAGAATGCCTTCTGCCCCAGCAATAATTCTAGAGAGACCCATTCTCCTACTCACATGCTTCACAACAATCAGATGCATGAGGGCGATGCACAGGCAAACCCAGAGTACCCTGCACACTGCAGACTAGGCTATAAATGTCCAATTAATTCATTTTCAGAAGCAAACACTTCTGACCCAAGATCTGCATTTACATAAGAGCTTCCCCCATCCAAACTTAATGCACAGGGACAGAGTTGAAAATCGAGATGAGTTTTCTATTAACACCTCCAGTGCTTATTCCAGTTCTTAAAAAATACAGCTAACCCACTCCCTGAAGGAGGACGCAGTAATAACTCATCCCCTTTATTTTTAGCCTAGCTCTTCCTTCAAAGCCCAGCAAGATATGTGGAGTTTTGCAGTGTGCAAAGAATCCCTGCTCGTGATTAACATCTATGCAAATAATAAAGCTTCAACCAGGTTTGAGTCTGTTACCTACTGCTTCAGCAAGTTAAACATCAGATGGGAGCAAGAGCAGCGAGGGTATCCAGCCAGCTTTCATATAACTCAAAGCAGTACTACAAGGCTTAATTAATTGAGATCACCAGATGAAAAACCTCATCATGTATATAAAAGGCAAAAGGTAAAACATCTGCTGATGCTCAGACAGTGCTGAGATGGGATGCTACATGGGAAACTCTGATAAACTTCAAAGAGGAGGGACTGAGACCCATCTGCATACCTGAATTACGTTCCTCCTGCTCCAGAGTCCCAACCTCAGCTGGATGCTGGGTCTGAACTATAGCAGCAGGAACACAAGCAAAGCTCAGTGCTTTAATCTAGACACCTAACTTCTATTTTCTCAGCAAAGCCTTCCAGTAAGCCCAACACGGGTTGAGTTGCTCCTTTTAAAACAGCACAAGTGTGAAGGCAGCTCAGACGGCGAATCAGCCTCTCAGACGAGCGCACATGCTTTCCTTCACTTCACAGGTGGCCTCGGTGTCAGAAGTCCTATCTCAACAGAAGCAGAGAGGGAAAGGCAATTCATGCAGGCCACGTTTCGGTAACACTGCGACTCATTCTCCTTCCATATGTACCCTTCCCCATGTTGGGAGAGGGGCTGGTCTGAAGCCAGCCAAAGTTGCTGTGTGAGCAAAGTACCAACCTGGCATCGCAAAGGAACTGAAACCTGCTACACTGGCTTGTGCTCTCCAACATAAATCATGCAGGAGAAACAGGCAGCTATCTATAGATGCTTTGAAAGGGCAGCTTGGTATTTGCCAGGCCTCCTTGGACGTAAGCGACATGGCCGCACCATCCAGTGCGCCTTTCAGCAGACCATCTATCATCCCACGCCACTTACCCGCGAGTCACAGCCGTGCTCAGGCATCTGCTACCCTGCTCCCAGGTACAGATCCTGCCAGGATCCGATCTCTGCTCAGTGGCAGGCAGACTGCAGCAGTCACTTCCACCTCGCACCCCATGAGGTAAGCCAAGCTCTCTTCTCTGCTGTCTAGATGCTTAGTCAGCATCTTTTTTCCTCCATGTCACGTACATCCTCAAGTGCTTAAAGACAGCATGATGGCTCTCTGTCAAGGCATTCTGGTTCACTCCTCTAAGCTCTGCACAGCGTCCTGGTGCTCCAGCATGCAACAAGAACTTCTTCAGCTTTCACACCCTCCCAACAGCACAGCAATGCCCTAACAACGACTACATGAAGTTACGTTCCACGGAGATGCACCCCCAGCCCAGGGCACAACTGTACAGGAGGATGGGGATCCCCACCGCACGCAGTCAGCTCCCTGCTCACAGCACCACAGCCCAACACCACTTTCCCAACCTGATTAAACATGGATAAACCTTCCTGGCAACTGGGATGGGTGATGGACATCTATCTACTCTCCAGTTTGCAATGTACATAGGATATTGGGGTTTTTTTCCCCTGAGCATATATTTAGGCATAATGTATTTTAATGGCAAAAAGATGCTTTGTTCCATGGGGGTGAGTGTGTGTATTTGATCCCTGTGCTTCAAACAGATCCAGGAACGGAATTTAATACATTTATAAAATTAAGACCAGATGCTGTGGGCTGTTTAAAATAGCAGAGCAAATACTGAGAGAAGCACTCCAAGGAAGGTGACATGAAAGAAAAAAAGGCAAAAGAAAAGCTGAAAGTCGCAGGAAAATGGAAATGCAGTAATGACTGTGGGACTTCAGGGCCACAGGGGTCCATGCCAAAAATCCCTCAGGAAAACCAGCTTCCACCTCAGCCACAGATGTCTCTTCTACATGAGCTAGAGAGAGAAAAGTTAACACTGGTCGGAGATAGAGCCCACTTGTCTTCTAGTCTGAGAGAGATGCAGTTCCCTGTAAAACAGAAATCACAGTATGCAAACAGCCATCCTTTCCTACTAAGTTTACTTCAAAATATTCAACCAAACAAGCACTGAAAAGTCAAGTTACATTTCACTGCTGCTTCTCTCTCCACTCACTTCCACAGGTCCCTCAGCTTGGGCAGCCAAGTTTCCCGGGAAGCCAAAGCAGCTGCTGGAAGCTGCCAGGGGTCCCTGTGCTGCACCCCCTGGGCTGCAAACACAGCAGGGCAGTTTATTTGTTCAGTGTGGAGTATTTCCAGTCTGGTTTTTGTAAGTGATGGAAACTTTTCCAGTTGGCTTTTCGCGCCCTGGTTGTTATCACAAGGTTTATATTTGGGGCTGAACCTAAGTCAGCATCCTTATGGAAACAAACCGGCTCAAAACGAATGCCTGCATCAATCTTACCCCCACTGACGGACAGGGTACCTCACTCAGAAGGAATGGGACCACATTTCTGTAGCAAAGTCACTATTCAGAGTGTCAGAAGTGGTTCCAGCCTCTCGCTCCAGCTCTGTGCAGCACTGCGTGATGTTAATGGCATTGTCACCCCCATTTTGCAGCGCATTATGCTGAGGTATAGAGTATGTTAAGGAACTCCTGCCTCTGGTCCCAGCAATCAGTGCAAGAACAGGGACTGGAATTCAGTGGCTGCACTCAGATCCAGCGCACAGAAGAGCCCGTATTGTACTTGCAGATCACCCGTCTGCATCGCAAAGCGAGGAGCAGGGTGTGGAAGTGCCTGTATGTACAAGTATCTGCATATTCTGCAGGCAGACCTTTGGAAAACTCAGCTCATGGTGTTCTGTCTGCAAGTCAAAAGCCATCTCCAATTGCTCAAACTTAAATACAAACACAAGTTGCTGCAATTCATGAGGAGCTTAGTATTTACTACCACGTATTGTAAGCATGCAGCTAGGTAGAAAGATTCCCTTACTGTCTCCAGTGATTCAAGGGATGAGGGGAAGAAAGAATAGCCTTTGATACTAACAAAAAAAAGCAAGTGTGGAGAAAACAATGTATTAAATCCTTTTCACAGCCAAGAGGCCAACGAAAATGCTATATATTTATAAAGGAAATGAAAACCTGTCAGGAACAAAATGAACTGAATAACAGAGCTCAAGCTGAATAAAGAGAAGCAAGAACTGAAGAAACAAAAATGCTACTAGGGTGGAAAACAGCACACTCTGCATCCCCGGAAAGGGGGCTTGGAGTGGATGTACAACCCATCTGGGTACAGGACAGCTGGGAGTCCCCAACCACTTCCTGCTTCTGACCATCTCCAGGTAAGTAACCAAACGCCGAGTGATGCTCAACCAGAGCATCTTCTGTGCGTTCCCAGTATGGGGACACATGGGGAACAGGACCCCCTACGGTTCCATGGAGCGGATAGACAGGCAGTTTGGTGCTCAGGACACTGCAGTCTCCTCCTCCCAGTCTCTGCAGAGTAGAGGTTCAAGAGATAAGATCATCTGGTCACAAGAAGGTATGCACACAAGTGAGGTCTGGTTTCCACATGCTGTGTTTACAGTCCCATCTCTCTGCTGAACCCACCAGGTGCCTGCCCATCTGTGGACACAGCAGCCTTGAGAAGGAGGAGGAAGAAGAGGAGGAGGAGGAGGAGGATGCAGTGGCTGCAAAGGCAGATGTCAGCTCCTGGCCCACAAGAGAAAATAGAGCCTCTGGGATACAGAGGTAGAAATCCTCTGGTTTGCCAAAGAAAATGTCTCACAGGCCAAAAGACCAATTGTATGGACTGGCCTGGGTCCTAGCTCCACAACTGGAAGAGCTGGCACGTTTTTCTAGATTCTCAAAGTTGGAAGAGTACCTGAAAAATCACTAGGGAGCTTAAATATTCATGAAAACTCAAATAAAACACAATTATTTTAAACCCAAGCACTGCTATCTTGATGGAAACAAGGCTTTTTAGTCTGCAGATGACTTGAATACAAGATCTGATATTAAATAATTTAGCTTTATGTTTCTAATTGCAGGAAGTTTGTGTGATTTAAAAAATAAACAACATAAGTATTTCATAATTCAGATACTTAATTACTATTACCATATTGATTGCAGGAAATAGGATTAACCACACACTGTATTTTGTCAGAGGAGAATGTCAACAATCTTGAAGCGATGGCTACCTATGAATTAGTTGGCTACACTACATTAAAAACTAAAGCCAAACCATGGCCATCAGAAATGGAAATGCTCAATAGACCATCACACTTCTTATCCAGCTTGGATTCCCCATTAAGTCCAGGAGGGGAATAGAAACTCTGTAAACTTGCAAAGTTTAACTCATGCTCAGGAGAAAATAAGCAAGCTAGAAGGTCTTTATCTCTTGAATCATGCCTTGCTTAGGTGGTTTGTCAGTGCAGTCATTCAAATGGGTCCAATAATTAGCACTGCAAAGCACAGCAGTGCTCCTCTCTGCCCAGTTCCTATAGGAGGGGTTGGTGAGCTTGGACGCATCTCCCAAAGGCAGGATGAGCATGGCAAGATCTATGAAGCTGACAAGACCTCCTCCTCATCCTGAGCTGGACACTGATGGCAGGGAGAATCGTTAAGTCCTATCAGGCAGAAATATCTCCAACATTTAATAGCAAATGCCCCCAGTGCTCTGCCCTTGCTCCATTTTCTGGTACCCTCACACGAAGGTCAGGCATGGGCCATGCCCACGGCAGGTGCAATGAGACACTGTTAGGTATGTCCTACTAAAGGAGGCTTTCCAGAGTGGCTGGTTTCACATCCCTGCACAGCGACACTCACCTACAGCCCGGAAGCCTACACTACACTGAACTCCCACAGGATACCTGGAGCTACAGCCTGGATGACAACAGGCTGAGGCCACTTCAGCTCTTTCCACACAGATGCACTTTTACTTTGGGTGGCATCAGCGGAGGTTAAGTTGGATATTAATAAGAAGTGGTGGTCTCAAATCTGAAAATAGGCTTTTTTAAAACAAAACAAAACAAAAATGTTCTATCTTCCTCATGACAGACTGCAGTTACTTCTGCTGTACATCAACAGGAGGGGAAGAGTGTAACAGGAAAATAGCATGGGCCTTTTCATGTACATGAAAGGCAGGTTGAAAATCTCCACAGAGGCACTTAAAACATCTCTTGCTGCATAAAAGACAATGCTCAAATACTCCAGTTATTTGCTTTTCATCATCTTGAAGATTCAACAAATGCTCAACTGCGCTGGTAGCTATTGGGAAGTTACACACGGTTGGGAGAGGGAAGGCAAGGAGGNACTTCCCAAAGTGCATCTCCAGAAGTCCCAGCAGCAGCTTTCAGCAGCCCTGCCTCACTCCTTCCCAGCACCAGGTCTAACATCGGAGGAGCATGAAAACACAAACCTCCATTATTCAGAGCAAAGGCATAAAACTGCTTGCATTTACCATGCTACAACTTTAAAGCCACCCCAGCACCCTGTAGATAAGCGAGTAGCCTCAGGGCAGCTTTACGAGCTGGGCAACATTTTGCAACAGAAATTTCTGGATGCCTTTTAGCCTTAAGAGCAGAGCAAATCCCTCCAACTCTAACGAGCATCCAAATTAGTAACCGAAGGAATCCCAGCAGACATCCCCAGAGAGATGGGCTACAGCAAAAGGATTAGTGCTCTCTTCCTCCTCTCTGGATGGTGAAGGTTATTTGCACTTGGAGCCAACACAGTGCAAGAGCCCAAGATGCCTGTGTTGCTCCTGGAGGGGACAGCCCTTGATGAGGCCTAAGGCCACAGTTAATGCAGCACTTCCCATTGATTTGTTTGTCCAGGATCTCTCATGCTGGGTTCAGACCTTCACACCTGGGGTCGGCCCCCACAGACCTACTGGTGTATTCAATGCTCACCCTGAAAGACTTCAGCACCTTTTACACCTATGTGTTTTTGCTTTGGCTCTTGATGTGGAGAGGCAGAGATACATGCAAATGTTTTTTACCTTTTCAATGCAGAGAAGCCCCTCTGCATCCCCATGGTCAGCACCACTGGTCCATCACACCCAGCCAGCAGCTACTGCCAAGTGTTTCCCTGAGCCTAAAAAAGCAGGCAGCTCCAGGAGGCTGCACAACAGCCCTGTGAGAGGATTTAGAAGCTAGTACACCACACCAGGATTTGCATTTCGCATCCTCATCTTGCCCAGAGAGAGGGCACAAAAGCAGTGCTGGGCTCCTGTGGGGCTGGAAAACGTCCACCAACGCCCCATGTGCACCCTGAAAGGTCGATTACTGCAACATTTTCACATGCAAATACCTAAGAGCTAGTTTCTCTCATCGACTTTTACAGATTGATCCAAAGCCCAACAGCACTAACCTCAGGCCTCAGCGAGCGAGAGCTACGGCCTGTTCCCAGCGATGCCCAGCACACACAAGGGTAGGAAACAACTACTCCAGGCACCAGGGTGGGAAACTCTGGCCATTGTCTTTTTATCATTCTGTGTTACATGATTCAGCAACACAAAATCTTTCATCAGATGTGACAGAAAGGAAAGCTGCTGTATTTACATAGAGTACCACGTACCACATATGTCTGTGTGTGCGCATGTGTGTGTACACGCACCCTCCGTATGTCTTTCCAGGAAGCATACAGGAATCAAAACCCATCGCCATTTGAGTCAGATAACCCTCACAGGCTTTCTGGAAAATCCTTCCAGATTTCATTTCCTCAACGTTGGAAGTTTATCTAAATACCCTAAACGTGAAGTACAAGTCAACACCAACCGACTCCACTTTATCTAAGACATAACGAGCAGTTCTACATTTATTACCAACACTAGCAGGGTTTCCCAGTTGCCTCTGTCCCATGGCCAGCTGCTTAGTTTACCCCAGACCAGGGTAACTCTAACCCATAGGAAGCTTCAAAAGCGATGCTGGGAGGATTCATGGAAGGCGAGCAGGGCCAGCCCTCCACAAGTACTCTTCCACCAGGAGGGATGCCCAGTCCTGAAGCAATGGCAGACACCCTGCACACTCCACTCTGGGAAAGCACAAGGAGGCTTCACAAGAATCAGAAAGCAAAATCCTTTACAGGACATCCAGTGAGCAGATAACATCATTGAACAGAAGTACTTCTAACAGGTCCAACAGCAGGAGGCTTTATAAACATTTCCACCAAAACAAGCAGAAGTTTTGGACCCTGAACAGACAGCACTGTACTTCAGTCTATTTTTTGGCACACTCTGGGACTGCAGAGCCCATAGACATAAAAATTATTTTTCCCCCAACGTTGGTTTACCAGGAGCACAAGCAGAAGACATGAGGCACCACCAGCAAGCTGTGGAGCCTTTCAGACCCTCACAGAGCAGGTGAGGGCTCTCCCCCACAGAAGTCCCATGCTGGGGGCCTGACACCCCCATTGCCCATCCTGTAAGCACACCAGCCATTTCAAAAGTAGGCCCCTATATTGTGACATGTAGAGATGAACGCTCAGTCCTGCATAAGTCATCAGCTTCTGTCATCGATTCAGATGGGCCTAGGAGCTTTGTCCATGACTTGGCTGGTTTTCAGGAGGACACCAAGCTCAGCAGGGACTTCAACAAACAGGTAATTCTGCCAGCAACATCTCAGGTCAAAATATTTCCAGTAAAACAGGTAAACCACCAGCATGCGAGCACACCTGCACCATGGAGCCATACCACCTCACACTGCCATCCTGCCAGATCCAAAGAGAAGGTGGTCGGGCTGGGTCAGAGCATGCTGCACATCTCCCTGGCACATCCCAACGCTGCAGGAAACAGTACTGCCAGTGCCTTGCATGGCTCACCCCCACCTCTGCTCATCCAACGCCCTAGGAAGGCATCGCGCAACATAACTGCAGAAAGGTCAGATTTCCTAGTAAGACACCAAATCCCACAGTCTGTGACTTCTCACGGTTCCAAAAATCCTACGGCAGGTTTCCTCAGAGGAGGTGACCTGACCCTGTCAGGCTCCAGCACAGGTACTCAATCAGCTCTTCTGCCTAAACCCAAAAGGTCCAAGCCCTTCATCCCTACGGAGTTTGGCAGCTCAACTGTACAGCTAGACCATAAAGCTGCTACCTTTGCAGAAGAGCCACCACCAAGCAAACCCCACCAGGATGTCACCCACGGCTCCGCTTTAGGAGTTTGCCAGCAGTAACTGGCCCCAAAACTCCACTTCTCTTGCAGCATTTGTTGCCCATCCTGCAGGTAAACCTCTTAAAATCCAAGTCTGTTTGATAAACTGAGTGACCAAACAGGAACAAACCCTTGTGATTAGCAGTCTGCAGCAGCCAGACAGCACCCTCTGTTAGAGAAGAAGGAAGAGAGGTTGCAGGTGACCCCAACAATCCCTGACCAGCACAGCAGAGGAGCCCACGCTTCTCGTACCTGCTCACAGCATCTTCCCTGCAGCCTTCTCTTCCTCGCTCTGTCCATCTCCGATCCAGCAGCAGCTCCAAGAGCACTGCAGATCTGTGTCTGCGAAGCTCCTTGTGCTCCTCCAGCACAGCCCAAAACTTTGTCTGAGGAAGGAGAACAGGAGCTGGCAGGACAAACCAGGACTCCCACCTCGCTGCTGCTGCAGCCAGCCTCCCACTGGGACAGTCCAAGCTGCAGTTGTCATGGGGAGCAGAGGGACACACTATGACCTCATCACACGGAACCACCAGTAACCGCCCAATCAAGAGTGTTTCACCCAAACTCCAGGGACACCTTGGAGCCACAAACACCCAACTCCCTCTCCAACACCACTTGCTTCAAGTTTACAGCAAGCCAGCTACTCAGAGAACCGAAGCACACTCTCCACGGTTAATGTAAAATATTAATGTCTCATTTGTTCAACAATTTTGTGGAAATTAAAACTTTTAGGTTAATCATATACTGAACAATTTTAATTAAAGCAGTTATAAAACAATTAATCCACGAGAGCAGGCTTGGATCCTTGCCAGCCTTATTGGTTTAATACATGTAGGCAAAGCTTATTTCTCCCCCTGTTTGACTTAATGAATGCTAATAAGTGACACAAAATATGCATGCAGCACTCCTAATATAGTTAGTCCATCTGGTTTCACTTGCATTTTGTATTTGTCATTTTGCTTTGATAGAAAAATTGAAAATGAATTCTCTGTGCTAGAAATTAGAAGAACTTTGTACCCTGCTTAATTTAAAATAATTTTTGCAAACCTTTTGGGGAAAAAAAAGACAGTGATTCAGCGCAGGGGATTAGACAGCTATCCTTCTGCTTGTTCCAAGGTGTGAGAAAAGCAGAGGACACAAATCCAAGACCGAGCTGAGCAGCACCACAGCACTGAAGGAAGGAACAACACTTGCTCAGCTTTTTTTTCCATCCATATTTCAAAAGGGTTTTTTTCCCCTCGAATAGATGGTAATATAAAGGCAGAGGATAAAATATGATTTTAAGCGCCTGAGACAAATCCTCTACTACTTCAATTTGTTCTGCATTACAACTTGTTTGATCCATTTGGGGCTGTATTTGTTTGCCAAAGCAAGCAGAGCTCAAGTTCTTTGTTGAATATTTAACACATGCCAATTTTTTTTTTACCTTTTTAGCGCTTTTTGTTTGAGTTTCAGAGCCATGTTATTTCAAATAAGGCTCAGGACCATCACTGCCAAGTGCAACTGCTCCACCTTGCTATTGCAGAGCCACCTGCAAAGGCCCCATGGACCTGAACTCCTTTGTCTGCAGCTCAAACTGTCCTGAGAAGAGCCCAGTTTGTCCCAAAAATGAAAAATAGGCTCTTCTCTGGGTGAACCCATATAACACAACCATGTCACAATGAGATCATACATGATGTGATCTGTCACCATAGGGACTGGCCTCTATGGAAGCTACAGCTCCCATTGTGACACCACTGTCAGCACCCTCCATTCCCTTCAGAAGGTCCCAACTGCCCCTTTGCAGTCTGTGAGGGACTTTCCATCATTGAATCACCTGGGTTGGAAGCGACCCTTTAAAATCATCCAGTCTAACCCACCCTAGCCTACCTCTAGACCATGTCCTTAAGCACTTCATCTACACACCTTTTAAATACCTCCAGGGATGGGGACTCCACCTTCTCCCTGCACAGACTCTTCCAGTGCTTGACAAATCAATGCCATGGGGGTCTGGATCAGCTCTAGGCACCAGGACACTGGTTTTGGTTCTCCAAAACCAGGGTGACACAGAGGAGGTACAGCTGCACTGGGTTAAACTGCGTGCAGCTTCTTTCATCCCTGTCCAAGAGCACTGCCCAGTTCTGCTGCTGGCACGTCCCAGATGGTGACAACAAGGAGCCTACAAGACCTTAAAAACTAGCTCTGTTCCCAGGGCTGAGTGCAGGGGGATATCACCTCCCTGGTCCTGCTGGCCATGCTATTCCTGACACAAGTCCTGCAGTGTTTAGTCACGGGTGACCTGAAGGCAACAAGACCTGGACACCTCTGTGGTATGAGGTACAGCCTGAGTCCTTGTCACATTTCCAGCAGCTCGCCAAGGCAGCGCAAGAGGAAGCACGAGTGCTGGGAGTGCAAGGAGAAGTCAAGGAGAGACTGAAACAAATGAGAAAGGCTTTGGGCAGATGAATAGGTGCCTTGGAACAAACTTGCTCACTGTTACTGAGTGAAATTTGGAAACCCAGGCTTGCAGTGAAGTCCTGCTCCATCCCAGCATGCCCATGGCATGGGAGGAGAGCAAGGAGCTGCCCCTTCCCAAAGGCTCACAGCCCATGATTGTGTCAGCCTGGCTAAACCCCTCACAGCACCCAGGGCAGCATGACAAGGAGCAGCTGAACCCCCCTTCTGCCTACGCTCTGCTGCAGATCCCAGCGCTGGGGACATCTCCGTGCTGTTTCCCGGCTCAGATCTTAGTCACAGTTTATCCCACAGCGCTCCTTTCAGTGATGATACTGCACTTTTTTTCTGCCAGAAGGATCCCAAAGTAGCTCCCAAATCACACACATACTGCCAGAGCCCGGAGCAGACAGTGAAGCGGGGACTCCTGCTCAGGGTGCTGCCCAAGCAGGTACCGAAAACCCCTGGGAGATGAAGCTATCTCACAAGCAAGCACCTCCCATGAACATTCTGCATGGCACAACAGGCAAGACGCTGTGCCACCCATGCCAATACCAAACCAGTGCAGTGATTCTGGGCAACGTCTGAGCAGAAAGAGCAAGACAGCAACAAAAATTAAATTAAATAGAGAGACAGGTCTGGCTCTACAGCCCTGGAACTGAAACCTCACCAGCAAGCTCTCTGTAAGTGCTAAATACCTTCTCTGCATGTCACACAAATACAGATGTGGCTCTTCTGCACTGAGACCCGCCAGCAGAGTAGCTTTTTTTTTTTTTTTTGGCCTTTTTCCTTTATTTCAAAGCATTTAAACATCCTACAACACTGTTTAGGGCAGTCAGCAGGAGGTCAAATAGAAGCCTTGCGTCTCAGTGGATAACAATCCTTCTGTGAAATCTTTCCAGCAGGAATCGAGTCATTCCTACATCTCCCTTCCCCACCTTTTTATTTATTTTATTTTAAAGGTATTTCAGCAAAGCTTGCTTTGAAGTTTAAACCTTCTGCAACAACACCACTTGCCAACAAGATAAAATATTTAGTACTGCTATATACTAAAATCGGATCTCTAACAATACCTTCCACGCCTGACATAGCACAAAAGTTAATTCAGCCAACAAAGCAATACTTGCATTTTGTGTCTCAAGGAGCAGCAATTTATCTTATTTGTATATATAAATTACATACACTATTGTGCCATTTCAACCCGTCGTTAAACAGAGAATAGAAAGGCCTCTAAATACAGATAAAAAGATCAGAGGTATAGGGAGAGCTGAGACAAATGCAGGAGAACATCACCACCCTGGAAAGAGAAATGCCAAAATCACAGCGCTCCCCAGCAAATCGCCCCTGCTCAAGCCCATATGCATCCTTCATCTTGTTGGGCTGGCTGGGATTTTTTGGCAGCAGCACCTCTCTTGAGCAATAATGGTAACAGTCATCAAATTGCTGCTGCTGCTTCGGTGACTTCAGAGAAGCCACAAGCCAAAGCTGCCAAGTGCAAGTCCACCACAGAGGCTACCCAGGCACCCTTGCTTAGTGGCACTGGCATGCACCCACGCCAGCAAAGAGCACGTGAGGGAAGCACATGCTCTTCTCCATAACGGCACCACCAATGTACCCCTGGGAGCAGAAGGGCAGATGGGGCTTTTAAGCACAGCCACTTGGATGTGCTGACACCTCTTCTGCTGCTCTCCAGCTGCTTGTTCTTGGCATGTAACATTTAAAGCTGTTTCCCTCTGTTTTGGGAAGCCGCAGCAGACGACAGCAAGAGCTCAGCTATGTGGATAATGGTCTTCAGTGGGAAGACTTACAGGTGAGGATGGGCCACATCTGCCAGTGACCATGGAGTAGGTACAGCAGCTATGCTATTTAAAACCAGACCTCATACCTCCGTCCCTGCTGCCTGGTACTAGGTACATGGGAGCGTAGTTAGCCAGCTCCATCCATGGGGAGGGAAGGAGAAGCTTCACCTCTGCAAGCAGATGTGCTCTCAGAAAGGGCAGGAATGGTGCAAGGGTTGGAGAAGGGAAACACGTTTTGCAATCTGACCTTTTGGGTTTGTCAGTGTAGAGAACAGCGAAAGTGCTGCAATGACTGCAATGTATGTTGGCAAGGTTCTTTCTTCTTAGCTTTGTCTCCCTTACAGGTCTTTCCTTCCTCAGTCTCCTCTTAAAACCAAATCTAAACAACCAGTAACTATCTCCCCTCAACCAAAATCCCACCATCTGTTCCCATTTCTGCTCTTGCTCCTTACCATGCAACGAGGCACAACCTCAGGGCCTCAAGTACACGTCCTCCCTCCTAGCCTAATTCAATGCATTTTACTCTTTCACATAAAATTAGCTCAAACAGTCCAAAACGTCTGTCTTTTCTCATCTCCTCACTGGTACCTAGAGCCCACAAACTTCTCTCTGAGCAATTCAATTCTCCTCTCACAGATGCTCAGTGCACATGCCCTTGATAATGCCATTTCCCAGCAAAAGAACAGGCTCAGGGCTCCCGAACTCAGGAAAGGCAAACTAATTTAAAATAAACACATTCCTCTTCTACCTCTGCAGGATGCAAACAAGAATATGCCAGTCTGAAATCAGCTTTCAGTTCCTGAGAACATATCATAGAATCATAGAATCATAGAATGGTCTGGGTTGGAAGGGACCCCATGGATCATAGAGCTCCAACCCCCCTGCCACAGGCAGGGCCACCAACCTCCAGGCCTGGAGCTACACAAGGTTGCCCAGGGCCCCATCCAACCTGGCCTTGAACACTTCCAGGGACGGGGCATCCACTACTTCTCTGGGCAGCCTGTTCCAGCCCCTCACCACTCTTTCTGTAAAAAACTTCCCCCTAATATCTAATCTAAACCTTCCCTCCTTTAGCTTTAGTCCATTCCCCCTTGTCCTGCCATTATCTACCCTTTTAAAAAGTTTAATCCCCTCCTGCTTATAAGTTCCCTTCAGGGACTGGCAGGCTGCAATGAGGTCCCCCCACAGCCTTCTCTTCTCCAGGCTGAACAAGCCCAGCTCCCTCAGCCCTTCTTTGTAGGGCAGGTGCTCCAGCCCTCTAATCATCCTTGTGGCTCCTCTGACCCCTCTCCAACAGTTCCACATCTTTCTTGTATTGGTGCCCCAGATCTGGACACAGGACTCCAGATGGGGCCTAACGAGGGCAGAGTAGAGAGGGACAATCACCTCCCTGTCCCTGCTGGCCACCCCTCTGCTGATGGAGCCTATCCTTAGGTTCGTCCCGCAGCTCCCTCCACTGGTCCATGACACCAGTTTGGGCCCAACATGCCTTTACATTCCCATGTTCCCCCCACTTGGCACTACCTTATTCTTGTTTCATTCAAGCACCACCTGCAACCTTAATTTCTCAAAGTTTCCCAACCAGCAGCTTTAAACATGTTTCACATCCTCTTCTGGACCTCGTGTCTCTCTTAATGCTGTCTATAGCCAAACCTTTCCCGAGCAGCCCAACACACAGAGCAGAAGACATTGTGGCCTGAGGCCTTCTTAAAATATGAGGAAAACAAAATCCAAACACAGCCAAATGAGCACTGCCAGCAGCATAAGTAACTGTTTTTTACTGTTTTATTATTTTTAAAACAATCATGTGCCTATACACACCCATATATGGTTTTAAAGGTACACATAGGATTGTCACGTCAGTGAATTTATTTTATTCTCCCTTTAAATTAAGGGTATAATTCACCAAGTGCAAACTTCAGTTAGGAACAAGCATGTCTGAAAGCTCCTCCCCTGGTTTCCCATTTAGAGTCACAGCACAGCGAGAGCTTTGATCTTTATCTCCCTTACACCTGATGTCATTCCAAAGGCAGAAGCAGAAATACGACTAATTTACTGTGGTGTAAATGATGGATTTGTCTCAATGACATTAAGATCAATGGCACAGAAACAAGCTCTCCCATTTTGAGTTCAACACTGGGCAAGCAATACCTGCCACAAGCTGGTCCAGGCAAGTATTTCAGCAGAGCCTCCATGTTATTGTTTCCTCCCTGTCTTGTGCAACTGCTGCTACAACATGTTATTAAGAAATCTGGACTGCTGATGGAGCAGTCTGCTGGGCAAGGCAAGAAGGAGGATTCTGTCATAGAATCATAGAATGGTCTGGGTTGGAAGGCACCCCAAGGGTCACAGAGCTCCAACCCCCCTGCCACAGACAGGGCCATCAACCTCCATGCCTAGAGCTGCACAAGGTTGCCCAGGGCCCCATCCAACCTGGCCTTGAACACCCCCAGGGACGGGGCACCCACCCCCTCTCTGGGCAGCCTGTTCCAGCCCCTCACCACTCCCTCAGCAAAAAACATCACCCTAATATCTACTCTAAACCTTACCTCCTTCAGCTTTAATCCATTCCCCTTGTCCTGCCACTGCCTACCCTTTTAAAAAGTTGATTCCCCTCCTGTTCCTCTGCTCCCTTCAGGGACTGGCAGGCTGCAATGAGGTCCTCCTGCAACCTTCTCTTCTCCAGGCTGAACAAGCCCAGCTCCCTCAGCCTCTCTCCGTAGGGGAGATGCTCCAGTCCTCTCACCATCTCTGTGGCTCCACCAGTTCCCCATCTTTCTTGTATTGGGGGCCCCAGCTCTGGACACAGGACTCCAGCTGGGGCCTCAGGAGGGCAGAGCAGAGAGGGACAATCCCCTCCCTGTCCCTGCTGCCACCCCTCTTCTGATGGAGCCCAGGATCCCATTGGTCATCATGGGATGTAAAGAAAGGTGGAAACTTGCCCATTTAATAGGAGATCAACAGAGAGACCAGCCCCTGAGAGAGCACCCCAAAACTGGTGGGGAGCAGTGCTGCCCACGCTGAGAGCACTCAGCAAGGCAACCGACCTCCCACAGCCCCTCTGGCAGCTGGACCACATGAAGGAGAGATGCGACTCTGAGGAAATGATCTATGTGAAGGAATCAAATAACAGTAATAAAAAAAGCACTCTACCTGTGGGTGATCATACTTTTTAAGATGGATTAGCAAAATGACTGCTTATTTATTGAAAATAATGTATAGCCTCGTGCTTTTACTTCAGAAAGGCACACAGGGGGGAGAACTCTATGTTGGAGCAGCAGGTATTTAAATAAACAGCAAACCTACCCCGATGTCATGTATTGTGGCCAGGAATGAGAGAGCCCCATGACTCTTATGAACATGACTAATGGCAGCTCTTGGAAAGCACACCAGGAACGTAAGCAAAGCAGGTAACAGAGTCAAACGAAGTGAAGGGGATGCCTAGAGAAGAAAATGCTCAGCCTGGCTCCAGGCTGATGCCCCAAACAAGGACTCTGAAGAGTTCGAAAACAAAGAGAACACCAACTCTGAACCAACCCTGGCACTGGGCTCTGTCTCATGTCTCTGGAGTCTGGCCAAGCCCATGTGCACAAGCATCTGTATTAACACACAAGCGAAAGCAGAGGCTGTGGAAAAGGAGGAGCAAAACTCTCATTCTGAGCTCTAGGATCCATCAGTCAGACATAAGCCCTCAGAGCAGTTTTGTGATTCTGGGTATTTTACCTACTATCAGGTTCTCTAAGGACCTAAATCTTGAATATATCTTTCCCCACCACCCACGAGCGAAGCAGGGAAGGAAGGGCATTTGTCTTACAGAACAGCGCAGAGAGAGCACGGGATCACATTTGTGGGTGTAAATTCCCCTCCCAACACCACATGCTACCTTTATTATACTTTGGCCAGAGATGTTCAGAGGTGCTTTGCCACGAGCAACCTCAGGAGCAAGGACTTGGCCCAGATCTGGCTGTTCTTGACAGGACTGCACGGGATCATGTGCCCTGCCAGAAAAGAAAGCAAATCCAGGTCTCTCCACCACTCCTGCCTATTATGTACCCCCGTCATTAGAAAACCATCACACCGGTCCCTGATATTTTAAAAATGGTTAAATAAATAAAATAATAAGGGTTGACACAGTCAAAACAATATCTGGGCAGTGCATCACTAGGACTTTCACCCCAAGGACTAGGAAAGCAGTGTACCACCACAAAAGCAGAAAAGCCATTTAGAGATTAATTGTGTGACCTGAAATTTAATTGTACACTTCTCTGGGGATTTCGCTCTGCAGCAGCCAGAACCAGGCACAGCGAGCGGGAGGTTTCACCAGGACCATCCCAACAACAGGATTAGGAACACCCTAAACTGAGCGTGGCGGCACCACGGGGTTATTTTTGCGGCAGTTTGTCTCACAGCAGCGCAAGGGGAAAGCGGGGTCACTCGGCACAAATGATCTCCCCCATGTGTGGGGGGAAAGGGTTTCAGAAAGGGCACAACGCTTCCCCCCGCATTAGCTCTCTTCCCACCCACACCCGGCGAGTCAGGGAAGCAGATTAGTTCTGGGTGTTCATTCAAGCCCTAATCCTCTCGCCCCTTCAGTGGCACTAATTCAGTGAAAGAGAAGACCCCGTACGAAAGGCCTTACGGCTCATCCTGATTCCTAAGTGACGACTGAGAAATACCAGGAGCTTATTCAAATTTCAGCTACCCTGCTGCAGAACTTCTCTCTGACACCACCACTGTTAAAACAAAACCTTACAAATACTTTTCAAACTAATTAAAACCAACAAAAAACAGGCCATCAAACTGCTCATTCTAGCTTTTTCTGCCTGTCACATTCCTCTTTGGATATCCAGGACTTACACAGCTCGTTCCTGTACCGGGGAGGAGTTAGCTGAAAACTGAAACTCAGCATCCAAGCTTTTAAGAAACTAACCCAGGCGATCGCACGCAAACCTTGGCGAACACCAACAACGGGAGCTGAATAATACATAAAAGTACCCTACTGACAGCGTTGCTTCTGCGCACACTGCTTCCAATGTATATATGATGGAAGCACTGGAGAATCTTTATGGAAAGCCTGCACTGACTTGGCTTGAAAGGCACCTTAACAAACAGAGGAAGTACATTAAAAAAACGCAGTGCTAAGGCATTACTGAAACATGCATTATCGCTTGTGAAAGCCCTCTGCGAGCGAGCGTGTCCACGGAGGATTGCACAGAGCATTGATCTGTCTGTATTCTGGGTGCTTTTTGGGTGATGCCTGACGGTAGTTTACAAGGGCGAGCGCATAGGTCTCCGTTGTTTATTTCTCTGCGGTCTTTTACTTGTCACTGATAATAGTTTTCAAGCCATCTAGCCCAGGACGATTCCGATGGAGGTTTGCCAGGGGTGAAAGGTGAAAGCAATAATGTGCCCACCAGGGTCAGAATTATTTATCTGCACCAAAAAGGTTCTGGATAATCAAATAGTTGAAAATTAATTTTGTGACAAGGCTTGTGTTTGGATGGCTTCCTTCCACAGCCCAAGTATGAGCACAGCCTGTATCTGTAGGAAAGGACACTCTACCATTTGCCTGTCTCACTGGTCGCATGTAGCACAATCCTGGCACAGCACCCATCACTCTGTGCCTGCCACCCTCTGAAAAGTCCCTGCCCAGCTCCACCTTTTGCTTTGGGTTTGAGGGCTGCATCCCAAAGCTCCATGGGCAAGCAAGTGTCTGGTCCTGGTCATTGTAGTGTCTGTACCCACGCATCACAGAGGGTCCGTTCCCAGACATCACAGTGTCTGGTCCTGGGCATTGCAGAGGGTCAGTTCTTGGGCATCACAGAGTGTCCCTTTCCAGGCATCACAGAGTTTCTGCTTCTGGGCATCACACAGCCCGATGCAGACCTCAGCAGAGTTCCCGTGCTGCCTGTAAGAGGTACGGGGTGAAGGTCAAGCACACAGCTTAAACTAAACACCAAAACTAAGATCACTTCAGGGCTGGCACAGAGTTACAACCTCTTGGACAGATAGAAATCCCTCACAAATCCACACCCGAGTGCAAACCCTTCTACAGATCTGTAGGCCCAAAAGCAATTTATATTTTCTGTCTCCTTTCCACTCTGCCAGCTGTTTTTCCCTTCGCGTTTACTGGTAATGAAGCAGAGCACCAGCCCCCTGGTTTTCAGTAAAGTATTTACTCACTCTAAAATGGGAAAACATTGCTCTTGTTAAAAATTCCCATCAGACTGAAGCAGATCTGCTCCTCAGATAATATAATGACACTGAGGTCCCCAAGAGAACCCCCTCCAAAGCTCATAAAGTGAAAACAAATCCAGTTACATTAGGTTAATTTAAAGAACTTCTCTTTTTTAAGTGTACGTGGAAAGAAAATGGAAGAAACCTACTAAATTAATTCCAGCATTATAAATTTGATTTAGCAAGTGCAGTGCATACCACTGTGAGAGCAATAACAATATGGGAATGTTTTAAGCCGAGAAAATAAATTATTTCAAGGGAGTGGTGAGGGGAGAAATGACAAATGTATGAGAGAGAACCTGCTCCAATATTAATTAAAGTAGAGATCTGCTTTCCTGTTTGCATTTGGCTTCATTCATGAGGAACTGGAATGAACAGAGGATCCAGGCTCAATGGAGAGAAACAGCCAGAAGCTCAGCCAGCCCACCCCCCAAAGAGAGCCCTGGGTGACCAGCTCGGATTCACGTTCCTGCTCTTTGCACACCCCGGGTAGGATGGATGAACCCCATCTCCGTGGAGCCACTGCAGTCCCAGCAACTGCAAAGGAGCAAGTGAGCCTACACACCTAAAATCTATGAGTACACCCAAGGTACTGCTCCCAAAGTGGGTCTTAAACCCATCTAGAATGAATAGTGGTGAAGAAAGTCCTTCAGCAAGCAAGCAAATTAACTCAGGGTAATACTGCGTAAATGTGGGAGCATCTCCTTGTGTTCCCCATGCTGGTCATGACCTGCTCTGGAGACCTCTTGCTGGGACTGAGCCTTGGTCAAACCCTCCTGCCTCCGTGTTGGAGCGAAGCCACTGGAAAAGGCTGAAGGGTCCCCGCGCAGCATGCAAGGACAGCAGCGCTGCTCCCACTGTACCACCATCACAGGGATGCTCCCAGCTGAGCGATGCTCCACCAGAGATGACAACAGCGTCTCATTTTCCATGCACAGTCCCCAGGTAACTCAGACTGTAATTTCTTTCATTTTTCACAAGAACAGGGATATTTTCTCTAGTCCCTGGAGATACTGACCCAAAACACATTCCTTTAAAGCAATCCCATGTCTCCTTGCAAAATAATTGGCATGTTTGCCTTTGGCTTGGTATCAATCATGCTCACTTCCGAAACCCCAGTAGCTGGCAAGCACCTGCTGCAGCTCTGTAACTTCCCCCCAAACCAGTGGGAGACATGAAAGAACAATGGACACTTGCCCATCCACACGCAAGCACTGGGGAACTGCCACCCCTGCTGTAGAGGCAATGGTCCTGCTCCTGGGATCCTGCTCCAGCATGGGGGGACCCGCTCCCCTACCTCACTGCACCAGATGGAAAAAGTGAAAGCAAACGGAGCAGCAAATTAATCAAAAGCAGATAACACCATCCACGGATGTATTCAATATAAAAATAAGAAAAAACAAACCAAAAAACCACCAAAAGACAGTGCAAGGAACAGCAAATTAATGCACAGGCTTGGCTCTTCTTTATATAAAACATCTGTCAAAATACTTAAGTGTTTGCTTTGTTGTACAAGCAGGCGGTTGTGATTTTGCAGATCGTCATAAAACAGGGCAGTACTATAAAAATTAGGGATTTGCTTCATTGTCTCCACTGGTTTACAGTTACTAATTACGAGGCTGCTAAGTGCCAAATGGTCAACAAGCAAGTCTAATTGTCATTTAACTGCAGCCAGCCAGGTTGTATATGCACTTGCAATACACACACGTGCATTTAGCACGCTGCTGCTCGCACGTGGAGCCGAGTGTGCGGAAGGGAAGGGAGCAGCTCATCTCATGGAACACACTGCCATCAGGCATAGCCAGGCAGAGAGTCTCCTGCTTTGCTGGCTGGGGCTCCGCATTGCAGGAACCAAGGAATGGAATAGTTTGGTGAGATGGGACCTTTAAAGGCCATCTCCAGTCCAACCTCTCCCACAGTGAGCAGGGATGTCATCTGCTGCACGAGATTGCTCAGAGACCCATCCAACCCAACCTTGAACATTTCCAGGGATGGGGCATCTGAGCAACCTGTGCTGCTGTTCCACTGCCTTCGCTGTAAAATATTTCTTCTCTATATCTAGTTTAGATCTCCCCTTTTTTTAATTTAAAACTGTTACCCCTCATCTGATCACAACAGGCCCTACTAAAAAGTTGATCCCCATCTTTCTCACAAGCCCCGTTTCAGTGTTGAAAAGCCTCAATAAGATCTCCCCAATTACTCCGCGTTGCTGTAACATCACAGGAGATATCCACACAGTGCAGAATAGCCGGCCACGATGGAGGTTTTAATCCCTTTCCTACAGCAGGGTATGGGAACCAGCTTGTTATTTCCCTGGTGTGAGATGGCGATGGTGTAGGAGTAACTCTGGGGTACATAATTTACCCCCTTCCCCTCGCAGAGCAGAGCACGGAGAGCTGAATCACAGCGCTGCACTCTCAGAAGTGATTTCAGACAGACAGAGGCTGGGTGCTGCTGGGAGTCAAGCGGCTGGTTCAAAGAGAGCTCTGCCCATCTTCACACACTGTGCTCCCCAAGGTAGGCTGCACGTGTTGAGCCCCAAGCAAAGCGGGGAGGCCAGCTTCAGACCCTCAAGCCTAACCTGAGCCTCCATCATTGAGGTAACTTCAGCCTTTCTCCAAGCCCCAGTTCCCCAGAGCATCCCCGGACACAAGCAGGAGGATCTTGCATCTATTCAATCCAGAGGTGAAGGAGTCAACTGGAAAGGGCGTGTGGAGGATCCACGGGTGTCAGTGACAAGGGGTACGAATAAAACACAGCATGATACAGCAAGGAAAAACACCTCCCATTTTTCTTCATTTGCATCATAGTTATCATCCCTAATTTACAGCTCCTGCCAACTTCTGAGTTATTTTCAAGAGTTTGGGTCAGCTACAAAAATAAAAAATAAAAAAGCCAGGGCAGAAAGCAACCTCATGGTCCAGCAGCCCAGACAGACACACAGACAGTCCCACAGGCAGCACCTGTCCCAGCAGAACAAGCACAAAGGGGGAGTAGCTTTAGCCTTCGGGCACCCACGACTCCAAGGCTCCACGCAGCCATAGTTGAAAGGCTGCAGTATCTCAGGGGGCATCCTTCTGTATTTTTTAACTGCATTGTTTTACTGCACTTTTCTGGGGCCCTGTGTTACGATGCACTCACAGAGCTAGTCCATGACAGTTCACCTTAAAGGATTAGGCAACCACAGAAAGTATTATAGCAATGCAGTTCATGTAGACCTGGAATGTATTCTCCAACAAGATTAACCTAGCTAATAGGATTTGGGGAAGCTTTCAGGGCCATTAGGATGCCCTGTACATGCTAAAGGCTCCAGATGCTGTAACCATTTGATTTAATCTAATCAAGACTGCCTAGGTGTATTTTGTCAGTGGATGTTTCTGTCATTTTCATATTACATCTCAATAGACAACTTTCATCCAAGTTCCAACACGTACAAACAGGCAGACACATTTGAGGTTAATCTTCAATTATAAGAGCCACTAATTATTAAAGCCTGGGTTTATGGCTGGTTATAGTCTAATCCTGCATGGTATGGAGCACTCCCCTAAGTGCTGCTGAAGGGGCGCTCAACGTCACTGCTTTCCTTTATTTTACCTTACAAGCCATTTTGCCCTGTCATTATTTGTCATTCTTTCTGAGGAGGAGCCCTCAGTGCCCCTGGGTGCAGGTGCTGTGCGGATCAGTGGTGCTAAGGAGCAAAAGGAAATAAAAACATTCTTCCCCCAGCGCTCTTGCCGTGCAAACACACATAACCGGAGGCGGAGGCAGGCCAGCGTGTAATGGGAGAGGGGGCCTCTCTACAGACATCTCATTTGATAAGCAAAGATGATGCTATAAATCGCACCGATGAGCACTTACCCTCTGGAAGCAAGCAAGAGCCCTACAAGGGATGAGCAAGTGCAGGAGTTACCATCTGCTATAGGGTTTTTAGCCACTAACATTTCCTTTCTCCACAGGTTAAGCAGAGATCCTTAATATTCACTGCTTAAACCCCAGCCTGGAGAAGAAACCAAAGGCCACCTCACAAGCTGGCAAGCATCCTTGGCTGCCAAAGAAGTAGAGAAGGTGTCTAACACCCCCCCCAAAAACCTCCGTGCATCAACTGTCAGATGTGCACACATGGGTTGCACCAAGCAAAGAGAGCATCTGCAGCGAGGAGCTGGAGCAACATCTGGAGCATCCAAGTGTGGCTTTCACAGGTATCTGCTCCTGTGCCATCTCTGTCCTCCCAAGCACCAGGCAAACCTAGACGTTTAGGAATTGCACTGAAGAAAATCCTGACCACCCCTTGAGGTGAATCCAGTTACAGGTCACCTTGGCGTGACACCCATTGTGTCACTTTAAACAGGAGGAGCAGCTCTAGCACCAACTGACTTCAATCTGAATCAGGCCAGCTCGGCAGCACTGCAAATCTCCTCAGCCCTCCTTCAGGTTTATTTTCAAGGACTAGTTTCAGCATCTCTTCCTCACTGATATTCATCAGAGGGAAGGAGCAAAGATGAAAGCCTGCAGCAGCCTCTGGGCAGGATTTGTCCAACCCTGTAATTCAGCCCTCCCAACAGACCAAAATTCGAGGGGTACGAGCACACCAGGAAATAGGAACCATTTCAGCTGATTCTGACTTACCAGGCTCTGAGGAAGGGATTCTTCATTCCCTGAGCAACTTCTCAGGTAACTAACTTCTTTCTTAAACCAAGTATTTTCCCCATTATTTTCCAGTGGAAGCAATGACTTCTTAGAACCAAGGCTAAAAGGCCCAATGTATGTCACTGACAACTCAGACATGTGATGTTTCTCCAAAATCCATGAACTCTGTCCTGCAGAAATCCCAGGTCAGCCAGGATGCCTGCCCTGCCTGGCTTGCCCATGCTGCAGAACAAACACTACCACTCATCCCATCGGGCTCGTGTAAAATGAAAATAGCCTAAGCCTACATTGGTTGATAAGGCCAATGGCATCCTGGGCTGTATCACAAGGGGGGTGGTTAGTAGGTTAAGAGAGGGCCTTCTCCCCCTCTAATCTGCCCTGGTGAGACCACACCTGGAATATTGTGTCCAGTTCTAGGCCTCCCAGCTCAAGGACATAGAACTCTTTGAAAGAGCCCAGCGCAGGGCCACCATGATGATGGAGTGGAACACCTTCCTTATGAGGAGAGGCTGAGGGAGCTGGGCCTCTTTTGCTTGGAGAAGAGGAGACTGAGGGGTGACCTTACTAATGCTTCTAAATATGCGAAGGGTGAGAGTCAGGAGGACAGAGCCAGGCTCTTCTCAGTGATGGCCAGCGACAGGACAAGCAGCAATGAGTGCAACGGGGAGCAGAGGAGGTTTCATGTGAATATAAGGAGGAACTTTTTCCCTGTGAGAGGGATGGAGCCTTGGGACAGGCTGCCCAGAAGGAGAGTCTCCTCTGGAGACATTCAAACCCTCCTGGATGTGTTCCTGTGGGGTTTAGTCTGGGTGACCCTGCTCTGGCGGGTTGGGGGGAATGACACACAGGATATGACTAGATGAGCTTTCAAGGTCCCTTCCAACCCCTAACGTTCTGTGATTCAGTGATACCCGATGTGCACGGCCCAGGGCATATTTTTGTTTCAGGGCCTGGCTTGTCTATGTCCATCTGTGGTTGTGAACAGCTAGTGGAGGTCACAGACCCAGCATTTCAGGGGACACAAAACTAAGTCACAGAGGAACGTCACTGATTTCAACAGCTTGATATTCAGGTGCAAGCATCACTGATTTCTGATGTGGTGCAGGTTGCCAGGTGTTCCCCAGTCCCCTGCCAGGGCACAGGAGACAGTAACAACCACTGAACAAGTGAAATCTCTCACTGGCACGTACTAATAACTTCACATGCAAATCGACCACCTCATTCCAACTCTTTGCCCTGGTTGCATTCATGGGAACAGACAGGTTGAGTTCTCATATTCCCCCAAAGTGCTTAAGCACTGCATTTGTTTTCAAAGGAGTATTAGATCTGCATTCAGGAAGCTCCTTTGGACGTAGGTTGGTGCCAACTCAAATTAAAAGATAGTTTTGTTTTTCTTAAACAAATGTTTGCTTCACTTCTACAAGCTCTGCCTGCAAGAAGAGGCCCCATTGCCTAATTAAACCCATCAGGTACCACAGAGGTACGAGCCTGGCTCTGCCATGGACGCTGCCAGTGACCCCAGGCACATCACCGAAATGGTTCCAAAGCTCCAGGACTGTCCTGTCCCCCAGGAGAGCTGCCAAAGTCACATCATCTATGCTCAGGGAACACTGTTATGCCTTTGGGTAGAAAAGACTGAGGAAATGCAAAGAGTTCCATGCTCTTTCACGCTGTCACAGTCTAATATTCCTTTCTTGCCTTGGTGTTCTTACAATGCTGCTTTGTTTTCCCCCCATTCTCCCCTCCTGTGCAAAGGGTGTTGGTACCATGGCACAAGCTGCCAGAGGTTATGCCTCAACTGCTTTGGGCTTTTCTCCTGTTTCACATTTCCCTCACCCAGGGGGGACATGAAAAGGGGAGAAGCTCGGGGCAGAGCCTGTGTTTTGATGGAGCCTAACCCCAATTCCTTAACCCATTGTTTGGCCACCAATTAAAACCCCATCCCAGAGCCCATCTGACACTTGTACAAAGTTGCCTAAATGAATCAAAAGCTGAAGGCAACTCCTATACCAACCCCAGCTGCTGCTTCAGAAACAAAAATAAACAATAATCCTACAAACCCCTCACAGCCCCATCGCTGACTACAGCAGCACCACGCACAGCTCTAAGGGAAAACATCTCCAAAAATCACTGAGAATGGGCTTAAATGGAACAGATGACCCACCGCTAGTTTAGACCTTAAAAAAACCACCACCTTCATTTTCTTCTGAGCTCAGACTTCTGTGTCAACTTTGCCAACTCTGCTCTTTAACAAAGCTGACATTCAAAAAAAGAGAGAGAAGCTATATCTGATCTCATCAGCCATTCTGTCTTTAAAGCATTTGACTACAATCCGCACCAGACATACTTAGCAAACTTTAAAATACAGCCTCTCAACATTGTTACAATTAAGTCACTCTGAAATGTCATGAAAAGCAATCTAGTCCCATTAAAATCTTCACACTCTCATTAAAAAAGCACTTACAGACTCGAAAATGTTCCTAATACATTATTTAAAGACACAAGATGTACAGTGACTAAAAACCTTGTACAGAAGGGGAATAGCAACAGTCTGCTTTAAAAAAGCCTGTGTGCCTGTGCGTGCAAATTTGTGTTATAATTAGGTAATTGGGAAACTGCAGGTAGAAGGAGTTTGTAATACAGTGGAGTTTTTCTGGGGGGGGGGTTATTATTATTATTTATTTTGTTCTTTTTTTTAGGTAAAGAAAGAGGGGGAAAGGATGTTTTCTTTTTACAGCAGTAAAAAAGCCCATTGTAGGCAATTTATGATGGTTACGAGGAGGACATGTGCCAAAGCCACCTCTTTTCCTGGAAAGGGTAGGGAAAACCACAGACATCCTCCGAAACCAGACAAAGAAGGGGTCACTGGAAGTTGTGCCTGTGAGGACTGGAGTAGTGGGAACAAAGATAAAACAGGTCACGCTGTAACGAAGTCACCGTCCTACTCCAAACGCCACTGTCTTTTGCTGCTAACGGCAGATGAAGGTATAAAATTTGCATCTTTATTGAGCCCATCGTTAGATGAACCCTGTTCCTCCAGCCCCAGAGTGATGAAACAAGAGTGTATGCTTCTTCCAGCGAAGGGTCTCGCTTCTCCCTGCACCTCACCTCGTTTAAATACTTTGATTTTGATAAGGTTTTGTACCATTTTGATCGGTGCAAGAAGGGAAGCAGGCTGCAGAGAAGCCTTCAGACCACAGAGAAGAAAGATCATTCAAATGAGTTGAAAGAACAGGAGAGGATCTGGGGAGGTGGGTAACTGTGAGAGGGATCCCCCTGTTTTCAGCAACACCAGCACACAGCCTCTTACTTCAGGGTTTTTTTTAAGTTCAGGCTTTTCTTTTTAACTCAAAATCAAATTTAGGGCAGGGGAGCAAAGAAAAACATTATTTACTAGCAGAGAACCAGGGGCAAGAGCTTCTCAGAAATTCCCCACATCCTAGAGAAGTTCCAACCAATCAAAAATAAAAATATTAAAAGAAATAAAGCAAAGAATTCAATCCAAGTCAGCTTTCTGAAGGGCTTCCTTCTCACCAAGCCACGACCCCTTTGGAAAGCAGTCCTGTCCTGTCAGGCAGCATGGTTTGGGAGGAACATGAGGGCTCAGACCAGCCTTCCAGATGCTTCCAGCTCCTGCTCTGCCTTTTCCCCAGGAACACGTAGGGCAGCCCACTGACCTGCTCGGAGCACTCACCTCGCTGGGTGCCCTGCCAACAGCCTGCACTGAAGGTCTGAGGAGGATCAAAACAAGCTCGGTGCAGAGCGAGTTCCTCAGAATAATCAGCCACCTGCACAAGTCGGGACTAGGGGGTCTCCTCAGTCACACTCTTGAGCAGCCTTGATCTGTGTCTCTTCCACCAAGCCCTCCAGCAGATTTCCAAACCCCCATCAGTATCTCACACTCAACATGGTGATGATAATTTCCACAGCTCACTGCCCGCTCACGGGAAGACAGATCCTCTTCAACAGCTTCAACAGTCAGTCTCCATCTACCTTATTCATGGCTGTATCAATGTTTACCTCACTCCTGCTCAATCCTCCCTTCTCCACAGTGATAAGCCCTACTTTGTTCACACGTTCTTTACACAGAAGGTACTTCCTCTCTTTCTGATCATCATCTTCACAGCCCATCTCTGTACCTCTGCTATTTTTATTCACCCTTTAGAGATGGGGGACAAAGGATTTACAACACAGCAATCCATGGATGCATACAGTGATGTAACGATGCTTCCCTCTCCATTTCCACTTTGCAAGCCCTAATACTCCCTTCATACTGTGATTGCTGGAGCCCTGAACTGGTGTTTCCTCAGGATTGCCCTTGGAAAGACAGGGAAGAGTTGTGTGAAGGGTGTCTACCAACTAGGGGAGTGTCCTTCCTCTGTCTTTCCACAGCCTGGGAGTTCTTAGAGTGATGGTCCAACATGTAGGTGGGACAGAGCAGGACAGAGATGGAGGCACATACCCCACCAGGCCTGGGATCCAGGCACAGCTCCTGAGCCTTGGCCAGTCTGGGTTAGGACACTAGAACTGAATCACACTGAAGCATCCTAACAATGCGCTGCTCAGGGTGCACAATGAGCATGCTCAAGGGACATCCCAAAACTCAGGGACTGTAGGCACTGCCAAAGCATCTGGTTCAGGCTGGAAAACCCAGATCCAGAAGGAATAATAATACTCAGCTAAAGTGCCAGAATAACATTCAGCTTTTGATCCCCTCAAGAGAGGGCTACAAAAACGATGAGTAGACTATGTGAATGAGTTTATCTTAGAGAATAACGACTTTATCCTAAAGAAAAGCCTGCTGTAGGGAATTTATGATAGTTATGCAGGTTAGCAAAGGGGGAAGGGAGCACAGGAGAAAAGGAGATGAGAGAGAGATGCATGAGCAGCTTTTACAAATGCCAAAGATCCACAATAATGTCATTTTAACTGTTGAACGCATTTCAGCTTTCAGCAAAATCAGTCATGACGACTACCAACTCAAGTCAAAGACAGCACAGTTGTTTCTCCTCAGCCCCACATCTTCACCTTGCAAATTCTGTTCCTGCTCCCACACATGCCCTTGGGCTCCTCCTGAACAAAGGTCACCAATTAGAGGGAACAGCATGATCTGGCTGCCACACAGACCATTACTCACCAGCAACCCTGTCCATAGCACTGGCTGGTTTTCACTTGTGAAACGACTGTATTTGAACTTGGGCCTCCAGAAGCACAAGTCTCTTACAGAACCTACGAATACTCCAGCCTGTGCAAAGCCCCTGTAACCATCCTCCCTGGAAAGCAAAAGGAAGGCTTCTGAAATAATGTCTGCCTTTGTACAAGGTTTATCTTTCACCAACAACCCTCTCAGCTGTGCTCCTCCCAGCAGAAAATCCCATCCCCACCATCCCTCTCTCACACTCTGACCTGTCCCATATGGGTGGGTTTTTTTGAGTAGACCTTAATGCTTGACACAAATAGAAAAATGTTACAGGGCATAAAATAGATAAGAACAATCTGGGCATATTTTATTACAGTGCTTTATCACTTAACACACAATGGAGAGATGGATGTGAAACACCCCACACCCCTGAAGATGCGATATTCTATTTTAGTGCAGTGCAACAGCTTCCACAGAAGAACAACTTGTCTTAACCTCAGCTCTAGTAATTTCCAAAAATGCAAAGATAAATGCTAGTCCCCATGAGAAATGTGCTGCTGAGAGTACTGAACAAATTCAACACTCAGAGCCAACACAGGGAACTAACTACAGCTAGTCCTCACGTGGTGGGAGTACCTGAATCTGATTCTCCACACAAAAAGGTGGGGGTTGGTAAACATGCAGCTGTGTGTTTCCCTCCTACCCCGTCCCAGTGCTGGAGCATTCCCACAGCTCTAAGATTAATGTTGTGAAGCTGGCTCTAAAGCTGAGGAAGAGGTTTGAACTGATGGAGGGTAAGGACCCTCCCCGGCAGCGTGTGAAAACGCACGTGTAGCCTGCATGGGTCAAACTCAGCACCCACTGCTGCACACCCTGACACCTACACAGCCACCAGGTCCGTATGGATTTGGGTGCTCAGAGAGCACCGGTACCAACTGCAGTTGGCTTGGGCTGGACCTAAGGGAAAAGCAGCAAGGTCCCACTCCAGGGAAACCCCCAGCTGAGAGTCACACAGATCCTGCACACCTACAAGGATGTGAAAACTTGTTCCTTACAGATAGTCCACCCAAGAGCATGCAATCCTACACCTAGCTTTAAAGATACTAGTCAGCTAACAAAGGCTGTCACCACAACAGGGACTTTCCACCTTCTGCTCTGAGCTGTGGGTTGCGCTGGACCCATCTCGTACATGTCAGGACAGAGTCACAGATCAGACACCTGCATAACAGAGCAGGGAAAAAAAACCCTAAGCTGCACATCAATGATGTTTCGTCTCATCCCACTCCCCATTTTCCCCTTCTCCCAACACATTAAGTCTCTTGCTTCCTTTCTGCTTCTCTGTACCAGAATTCAAAGATTTGTCTGTACCTCCCAGAGAGGACAAATCAGGCTGCTCATCGCAGGAGACAGACTTCAGCCTTCTCCCAACACAGCAGTAAATCCTTCCAGTGTCTGAGCAGGCCACTGCAATCAGACTCAAACAAAAACATTGAAAGAAAACGACAAACCCACAAAATTTAAAGGGAGAGATCCTACCCAAGCTGGCTGTGAGCAAACTACACATGGGACCACGTCTGCAGGGAGGGAACAGCTCCCATTCTTGAACAGAAACATCTGGGGGGGTGAGAGGGGATGAACTCGAGCTAAGACATGGACAAACTGGCTTTGCTGGTGTTCTGTCACCTCATAAAACTTTGCCATCATGCCCTGCTGTGCAGGGAGCACAGACACCCTGTGGTTTGCAGCACCCCTCCTTTCCCTTCCCAAAGCACCTCCGTGGGCCAAGGGTGCAATTTCCTCCCACTGCTCCTCTTGGTTTGGGGACTCAGTGCTTCAAGTTGGGGGAATCCCTCCAAAATCTCAGGAGAGAAGATCCCAGACAACATTACATGGTTTTCTCTGGCCCATATAAAAACAATTTATGTTTATTAATATCATTATTCCTTAAATCTTTTTAATTTTAAGCATCTGTACAGCCTCTCCTTCCTACCAGGACCCTTTGCCAAGCCCCCAGAAGGCAGGCTGGAGCACAGGCAGTGCAGAGCAGCTCCTCATCCCGCTCGGTCACCAGCTTGTCTTGGAGTAAAGGACAAAAGGGATCTGATCACACAGCAGTGAATTCAGCTTGAATCCTGCCTGCGAATGCCATGGGAGTGGGGCTGGCCCCCAAATGCCTCACCTGCCCGCCCCTCGGATGCCACCCAGGACTGTGGGTTAGCACAAGAGCAGCAGAGGTACAGCTCCAGACAGAAGCCCTCACTCTCTGGCACTGGCAGTGCCATCAGGGAGAAAATACAGAGGCAGTTCTGGAAGCACTCAGCAGTGAGCATCCGTGTGGCCTAGCGTCACAGCGGGGGATCCTCACACGGGAGACTGTGCTGAGGCAGAACCAGACAGTAAAACACATGTAGGAAAGCCCAGGGCTGAGCAACTCAGGAGGAAAGGCTGGAGCATGGCCATTACACCTGCACATAGGGGAAATACAACTCTCCCCATACCATCGCCACCCCTGCCCATCTCCTGCACCGACATGTCTCAATCCCCCATTGCTCATTCAAGGTACTTCTATTTACTCCAACAGATTTTGGGTTCTGTCTCAAATTATCTATTTTTACCTGTTTCTAAATCTCACACGCTACTCAAACACTTGCTTTGTAAACAAGTGTCTTTTCCAGGGATGTGAGGTGAGGAACCTGTACACTCCTGGGGACACCAGCCAGTCAACAAGCATCTCCCCATCTCGAAAGCACAGCCCAGGAGTGCAGGGGCTGGTGGAAGAGCTGGCTGGCATGTCCAGCGGGCAGATATCTGCCTGGGTCAATGCCACGCTCATAAAAATTCCATTTAAGTCACTATAACTTAACACTGTCCAAATGGCAACCCAGGGGCTATGACTGACCCCTGGGTGACTCTGAGGAGCTGAAGGGCATTTTTGTGGATTTTTTTTTTTGTCTTGCTTCCTTCTTTGTTTTTTTTTTATTTTAATATTCATTGATCTGAGCAAACATAATAATCACCATCTGTTGTGAACACAGTTGGAATGGGAAGGGGGGGGGAAAAAAAGGATCACATGCAAGGCTGATGTAAACCAGCACAATTCTTCTGACCCCAGCAGATCCATCAACACTCAGGTAAAGTGTTTCACACAATTTCTGCCTGAAATGGCTCATAACATTAAAAATGCACCTTTAGCCAGAGGGGGTTTTCGTTTGGTTCCTTTTGTGGCACAGGGCTGCTTTTTGTTTCCTTTTGTTCTAATGCTCTTGTACACTAAGTGGAAAAGGATCTCGGATCTTGACATCCCACTTCACTAGAAAGATGTCACACGCAGCAACATCCTGCCGAGTCAGGCAGTCAGGCACCTCCCCAGCCCCCTCCGTCACTGGACTGAGATGCTGAATACATTCCCTCAGCTCCTACAGAGGGCAAACCCAGCAAAGCACAAGCAGGAATGTTTAATGACTCAGTGCAAGAGAAAATAAGAAACACAAGTGCTTTTTGGGAAAGCAAGCTCTCTGCTGCTGGAGGAGGAACTGAAGCCATGAGGACCCTTCACTGCAGGTACCCTCGCCACCGCGGAGACCTGGAAGGACATGATGCCCAAGTGTTGGAGGTCTCATTCAGCTCCCCAGGCAGCTCCATGCCAAGCCAAGGGAGCACCAGGGACCCTGCCTGTCCTGGTTCATTGCTGCAGAGGACTGGGTGCAGGATGCTACAGGTGGCCTCACAGTGATACAGTAAAAACGGCACCACTGGAGCCACTGAAAGAAGACACGGGTTTACCCAAAATCCAAGCAGTCCTGGCAAGAGGTAATGGCACACACTAGCATAGAGGAAGTTCCACCCTACCCTGAGGAGGAACTTATTTACTGTGAGCATGGCAGAGCCATGGGACAGGCTGCTCAGAGAGGTTGGAGAGTCTCCCTCTCTGGAGACATCCAAACCCCGTGATCCTGGACACTGTCCTGTGCAGCCTGCTCGAAGTGATCCTGCTCTGGGGGGTTGGACTGGATGATCTCCAGAGGCCCCTGCCAACCCCCACTAGTCTGCGATGCTGTGACTCTGACTCACAGGCACAGCCTTACTAGGCACATGGACCAACTCACATCCACACTACCTGAGGATCAACTGGGGAAACAGACTTTGAAGAAAACAGTCCTATCCCCACATTTTTCTCAGCTGCTCAGCATCATGCAACGCATTCTAGGAAACCCAAGCCTTGCTCACCTCAGTAGCGAGGCTGGAGCAGGATGAGAAAGGCTGATGTCAGGATCAGCTCAAGCAGTCCTGAACCAGGTCACGAGCAGGAGCTGTGGGCAGCTCTCTGCTGAGCCATGAGCTATTTTAAAACTGCTTGGGCATCACAGCTTGAGACACCCAACACAAAGCAAAACAGCAGCAACATCTTGATATATCTTGGTAACAAACACCAGGAAAGGAAAAAAAAAAGCCACAAAAACACAGGTGAGATTCTCTAACGTGGACATTTAGAAATGGCAACAGATAGTGAGAGCTGAATAATAAGCTGTCACCAGTGCTATAAAAAACCCCACAAACCACAACACCGCTATCCTCCCAACTGCTGCCTTACTTTCATTTCCATTTCAACATAACTTCTGCAGCCAGAATACTAACAACATCAGAGAACGGTACAGACCACCTAGGGTCCAGGGCGAGACTCTTCAAATGGTTAGAGGAATTGATTTTGAGAAATAGGGGGATTTTAGCTGGATTTGGAGCACTTTTATAGGTTCTGGTGGAAGCCGGCACTGAAATGATGCTGGACTTCAAGTGGAATGGGCTCTCTCATATCACTGGAGAAGGAAGACTGTAGGAAAGCTCAGATGTGATGTAGGATGAATAGCAATTGGTTTCTATCTCTGGTGACTTGCGAATTTATTATTATTCTCCCTCTAAAGCATATCACACTGATCTCAAACCTTCATGTTGTCACGGGTTTCCTGGACAAGCAGGATTATTTTGGTATTAATCCTTCGCTAGATTTAGCAGTGCCTCAGATGCTGAAACCCTGCATGAGAGCCAATCTCAGGGATTTCTCCACCTGACTCTTCTTGGCTCTCTCTCTGAGTACTGACAGGTATTTATAAGACCCTGGCATCATTCAGCCCAGGGCAATTAGCATTATTTTGTAAAAAGGGACTTTAAGTGCACGCAACCGTACCGTGACACTGCTCACATCGCACTCGCCAGGCTCACAGACAGGGGTTACATTACCTACTCCTTTATAATACACCTATTACACACACTTTTCCTGGATAACACTGAGCCTGAGCCTTTCACAGTCCTCAGGGAGCCTTCTCGCTGATGAGGTGGATCTGGCTGTAAAAGACAGAATGACCTAAAATCTGAGGCTTAAGAGTGTTGCATAACCTTTGATTTAAACAAACCCACAAAACACCACGACACCATTACAAATTACATTCCCAAATAAACCAGAACCTTGAGGGAAGAGTCTCAGCTCAATACTCAGGAGCCTTTGGGCCACAAGTTTCCAGCTCATATTTAATATGCTGGAAAGCTAAAACCTCCCTCTGAAGCAAGAATATGGCCTTTATGTTTCCCATCCCAAGGGATTAAAATGGGAGAAGTGGGTTATTTGCATTTACACTCAAAAAATGTGTATTCCCAGATACCAAAATAAAAAATAAGTAAATACTCATGGTCTCACTCAAGTTTACTCCTAAAAAATGAAGAGGGGACAAGTAAAGCAGCTGTCAAGAGAAATTGTTCAACACTTTAGTTGCCAGCCCACTTCCATTACTTCACAGTTCAAGACTTTGGGCAGAGCTCTCTACCTTCAGGGCCAGCCTGAAAAACAACCAAACCCAACTCTAAATTTCCTACCGTGACGTTTTCACATCACATCAAGGACCTAACAGCAGGTACAACAACGCTCCTTGCAACCCAATAACATCAACCATGCTTTACACTTGGTGAGCCAGGTTACTGCATGGTATGTGTGCCAACCCCATGGCAGGGCTTTCCCTACCGAAACCCAACAAAATCCCAGGTATCACATGTCGGCATTGCAGCCTGGGTTTGGGTTGATTTGGAGCTGGAGGAGATTTCATCTGCATTCTGCCCTGCAGAGGAAAGCCAGAGGAGTCAGCGATGGTTTTCATCTTTGTTCACCATGAAAATTAAAATCCTCAGTGATTTGATGCATGAGCACGCTTATGTCTCTATACAGTAGGAAGCATAAACTTTATCCTGTACAAAAGATGATCACCAAGGCAAAATTCAACTCAAGCTCTCCGTTTCACAGGGATACCGTGACTAAAAGGTGCAAACAACCCAGAAAGAAATAGGGCCAACCCCTCCCTTGCTCTCCTCAAACCCTAACTTCACCCTCAGCACACCAGACTGTTTTATCGGTAGCAGGTCTGCACCATTCAGGGCATCACCTCGATACTGTGTCTAATTCCAGAGGCAGGGAAAACACAGGCACTCAGAAACATCACTCACCCTCTGCACCCACAGGCTGAGCAAGGCAGTGAGCTCCAGCCCCGGGAGCCGAGGGACGGTTTCCATCAGCTCGAGGCACGCGGTGCAATAGCACAAAAGCCGAAAATGAGACTTTATGTACACGCTCATACACACACAGGGAAAATTGCTATCAATTATGCTAGTTAATTATACATTATAATAGAATTAGAGTAAACCCTCCTCATTATCTCCTGGTTCAGACCCTGCTCCGCAGCAAGCTGACCACATGCTGTACTAATGCCAATAGCCCTTTCGCATTAACCTTTATCTCCGCCTCGCAGCTTCGCTGTTTGCTATGCGTATCGGGCTTGTTTTGACCTTGTTCCTGGCTGACCTTTCATTGAAATCTAACATTTGTAGCAGTCCAGGAGACTAGCTCATCTCCCACGGCCTTGCAATCACGATACATTTTTCTACAGGATCCAAAACACAGGGCACCTTGTTTTCGCCTTGTTACCGGCATCCTCGCCTGCCATCGGAGGTCCTCTGCCCTTCGTGCTTCTCCGAGAGGCTATGACATTACCAAGACAGTTTACAACTGCTGCTGTATGTTCAGTTATTAAGAGGAAATCCTGAGGGACATTTCATTATTATTATTATTACTATTTTACACAGAGGCTGTCAAGAAGGGATAATTGCATACATGCCTACAAGAAGCAGCACCGAGTACCCTGGCCGTGCCTCCCGCGGCCACGGCAGCTGGGACACCGAGCTCCCCCAACCCACCCACATCCCCAAAACTGTGATAGCAGCAGATTAAGGGGGCTTTTGATGGGTGTGATTCACTGCTGGAGGAAGCAGTTTACTGCTGGAGATTCAGAGCGATGGTGTTTAACGCAGATGTCTGTGTGGGAACTCAGGCTCCTGCAAGCGACACATCTATAAGCATCTCTGACAAGTCCTGACTCCACAGACTTGCACTGCGGGGACAGAATCATCTTCGTGCACAGGAGGAAGCCGTGACCTGCATAATATTTGCTCTGCAAAGTAAACACGCTCCATTTTATTATTTTTTTAAAAGGAAAATAGAGGAAGGAACCCAGAATAAAGTTCTCCTTTGAAGAAGCGCTGAGGAGAACCCATCAGGAGAAAGAAGAGTCCTTCCAAAGAGGGCAAAGTCCCAGCTGCCACACAACAGACTTGACACAGCAGTGCAGTAAAGACAATAATTTAAATTCCCGGGAGCGCAGGGAGTGTGGGTTAACAGTTTCCTCCTTTTCCACTACAGAAATAACACAAAGCTGCAAACAGCATCCTGGTTTCAATCTCTGCTGTGCATTCCCTATAACCTTCCCCATCTGCTCCCACGGAGGTTTAGGTGTCAGCGACGCAAACTGAAAATCACATTTGTGAGGGAAGGCCTGGGAGCAGATTTTTGGCTGGTTGTGTTGTGTCAAGACAAAAAAAAGGGAGGTGGGAAAGATGGACAGAAAAGAGACAGGCTGAAGGTTTAGCTCAAAAATGGTTGAAGCTTCCAACTTGGCAAAGGGAGGTATTAATATAAAAAGTAATAATCCCCTCAGAAAGTTCTAAAAACTCAATGATTGAGCTAAAGTCACGAGCAAGGGCATGGAAACATTTACTTCACAGAAACTTTCTCTACCCTACAAGCGTGCTGTAGTGAGACAAAACCAGTGTGGTTACTGAGAGGTGGCTATGTGGGGAGCTGAGGATGAGACCAAAGAGGCGAGTTTGTGTTATTAAGCAGGTCTGGTGGGGTCACACACATACTCCCCCACAGGCTCTAAACCTATTGCCAGGGGTTTGCAACACACTAGGACAGCGATGAACACACCCACACCTCCCCCCTGATCCCCAAACACCCAGTGAAGACCCACAGCAGACAAAGCACCTCCCTCCCCAAGTCTCCTTGCACACACAGCCCAGCACGTGCCACTGCATCATGCTGTGATGACAGGGAAAAAAGGCTTTTTTTTCCCCCCCTGACCCTTTGTTCTCTCGAGATATAAAACTTAAACAACTCAACGTTTAAGGATCATTGACAAAAGTCACAAATAGCTATATTTTTAAAAATTGCTTTAACATTTTAAACCCTCAAATGTCATCCTAAATAACTGCAGTCAGCCTGAAATATGGTATTTTTCACTTTGCAGATGGCCAGTGGAAGACCTGTGCAGGGTTTACATCTTGCTTTCAAGCAGCATCGTATCTGCCTTGCAATAGAAATGCTTTCCAGGAAGGTTCAGTGAATGAAGGGGGGAGGGATGCTCTGAGCACCAGGAAAACAAAGGCCATGCCACTCTGTCCAGAGGGAACCAGGGAGCCCCAGGAAGACCCTCCAGCTGACGGACACCAAAACCACCAATCACTTCAAGCAGTAGCAGAAGGCACAAACTCATCTCTGTTTGAAAAGCAGTGAACCTGCTGCTGCGTCTACCAGAGCCTCTCCCTGGCTCCTGCGCTCTTCTCCAGCCCCTTCCCACAAGTGAGATAATCTGGCCTTTAAATAGGGTTCACAGCACTTGACCCCAAATCCACAGAGTAAGGGGAAACAGAGTGAGTACACCAGCAAGTCAGGTGTTGGGACATGATGCTGTTCTAATACCTTCCAGGTTCTGAAAAGACTTTTTATGCATTAGATCCACCCTTTTTTAATACTATGAGGACAAAACTGCACTTACAGGGGAAAGGAGCATAAAAAAGGTAATAAACATTTAATGGTCCAATAATTGGTTATATCAGAGTAATCACTGCTCAGTAATTAACTCCCATTCCTGCTTGCTCATTTGATATTTTCTATACCCTTTGATAGGTTCCTGTGACTATCAGCCTTCCTTAGAAACTCTTACACCAAAACCTTTTGATGAAGCTAAAAAGCAACGATATCATTAATCATTACACACGTCCCAGTGGCTTTCAGGCTGTCTGAGACAGGGCCTTTCCTCTCAGCACATCGCTCCATGGCTCTCTTTAACGCAGCCAGTCGGCCCCAGGATTTGAGATTTTCTCCCTTGCTTCTCCAGGTTCCAGGAGAAATGAATTAGCTATACATTGGCTGTGCCACAGGGTCAGCAGGCAAGCACACTGACACAGAATTACATCTTGGAAGATAACAAAACAATAATTGCATTGTGGTATCAGGGAAGAATACGGGGAACAGCTGGCATAATGTTGCAATGTAAAACTGGGATTAAACTCGGGTTAGTGTCATTCTCAACTGCCTGCCCACAGTAAGCAGGAGGAGACAGACACTGGGCTTCTGCTATAGCCTTCCGCAGCCGGTCCTGTCCTAGCACAGCAGCAAGGAGTGGTGTTGGCATGGCTTCCTTCCAACCACAGCCATCACAGCATAGCTGAGAGAGAACAAGAGCTCTACTACACGAGTGCCCAGACCACCAGGTCCATCCAAATGGGTGTTTCTCCATCCCTGCTCCGAAATCTAGCTAACAGGGGTAAGAATTTTAGGAAAAACTCATATAACAGAAGGAGGCTTCACTTATTGTCTTTAAAGATTAAAAAATGCATCACCCAATTCACATCCCTAGAGCAGCAGCTCTCTGATTTAGCAGCTCTACGTATTTTTTAAGGAAAATCACAGCATAGAAATGTTGATTCCTGGTTTGTCCAAAGTAGAGATGCTATTGCTTGGTGGGGGAGGCAGGAGAAAGCCACTAAGTTCAAGGTACTTTCTTTGCAGAGGATTTTGTTCTCAGGATCATCAGCACAGAGCCAAAGCGATGCCCCAGCACTTCCTCCTACTCTACATTTATTGCAGCCAGACATTTGTTCAATTAAAAGTTCTTTCTCAAGACAAGTATCTGCTGAACTTAAAACCAGAAAAGCTATTCCCCTGCCCCAAAGGAATCCTTTACCATACATTTATTTCCAGTTGCCACCATTTTATACCAAATCAGATCTGCTGCAGTGGACCTGCCTTTGGCTGTCGGGATCTTTGCACAAGAGGTGCTGTGCTTCCAAAGCATATACACACCATTTGCACTGAAGGTTTTATAACCTCAGGGGTCCCCAAAGAACCCAAGAAAGACAACATTCTTCCAATATTCTGCACCTCCTGTCAATATTAAACAAGATGCTGGCATTGCATCGTTGTATTTTTAACTGCTGCTATATAAATTAATGAAATGCAAGTCCGTTAGCACACAGAATACTAATAGAGAACACAAAATATCAAGTTAATCAAACTCAAGTGCACAAAGCTGGCAATCATGGCCTGCACCAGGTAGCAGGATTTCCTAAAGTGTGCTGGGCTGGAGCTAAGGCATTCACAGATCTCAACTGGAGGGAATGTAAGCTGTTTGTATGTTACTCATGCACTTAAAGGCATTAGTAGTGATGGGAAGGGAGGGAGACAGGGAAACAGATTGAAAGGGGCAGGAAAATTAGAGAGAGCTCCTTGCCATTAATGGAAAAATAACTGCAGAGTGCTGTAACAGATTTCTCCTCTTTTGTATGCATAGGAATATTTATTTAATCAATGTTCTGTAACAAAACAGGCCTCTGGTGAGCTATTGTGGAGAGTGAACTCCATTCAGAGCGTGGTGATTTGAATCCTGCCACCTGTTTAGCTGGTATTGGAGAAAGCAACAAGACGTGGCTGGATGGGAAGGTGTCTACACTGCGGGGGAGAGGGAAGCACCCCTCCAGTAGCTTCCCAAAGTAATTACCCAAAGTAATGCTGCTTGCCAGGGAAATCTTAATGACATTAACAGACGTACTGCAGGCAAAGCTGCAAAGTTCACCATTTCTCCTAAGACAAAACAAAATTCAATCCCAGACAGTAGCGGCTTCAGCTTGTCAGAGTTTGCATTGACACTGGATGTTACACCCAGACCTGAATCTGCACCTGAATCCCAACTCACCTGACCCCCTCACTGTGCACATCTGCACTCAAGCATCAGGCAAGGGATGCGCTCATTACAAAAGCTTTCAACAAACACAGGCTCAGGTCAGCCTGCAGCATGGCTGGGCTGCCTGGTTCTCCATCCTGCTGCTGCCTGTGGTCACCCAGCCAAGCTGCCCACTGAAGCCTCTCCGACACACCCAGGGGTGCTCCAGCAAGCAGCTACGTCCCACAGCCCGTGGGAGGATGCAGAGTTCACAGCAGAGCTTGGGCCTCCTGCTCCTGGAGCTGGAGTGATGCAGGAGTAGTTGACTGCTGCCTGAAGGCCCCAAAGCCACCCCCCCTCCCTGCTGCTCAGGTACTCTCCCAAGCTTTCCTTCAAAATAAACTAATTTTTTAAAAGTCACTGCTACAAAGCCTAGCATTAAGGATATATTTATATATACATACACCTAATAACATCCTGTTCCTGACTGCACTTAAGCATATACTCATTGTAAGTGCACTGTGCTGTGATTTTTAACAGCATATTCAAGCACTCTTCTAAAGAGGGACCAATTTAACCATCTCTGTAAATAGTGCCCTTAGATGAGGGTCTGCTGCAAAACCTGGGGACATTAATGGGATCTTCTCGCTGGTCTAAGTTTCCATCCTTTTCATTTCTGCACTCTTTGCTGCAAAACCATGCCATATACATGAACTTGGGGTCCATCTTCCACACACCTATCACGAAGGTGCTTCGCTCTTACCTCTGTTGCACAAGGATTAAATCCCCCTGCGTTAGTTTGTTTTACAGGCCAGTTAGATACCAGTTTCATGACATATTACACCTGCTGGGCCTGGCCCTAGTGACAGACCTAATTTGTTTATCAACCTTACAGCTGCCAGAGTTAGTACTACATCCTTTAACACTTGCTTCTCTATTCTGCAATGGATTTAAGGGAATATATTACCATAAGCCAGCCGCAATATCCCCCACAGCTGGGACAGATAACGTTGTGAGGGATTTAAAACTGAAACAAGCCAGAACTAAGCAACACTTTTACATCATTAATAATTATTAACAGTGAAAAGGAAAGCACTCATCAGAACTTCACTGGGTTAGCCTTCATGTCAGATTTCCTAAATGAAGTGATTGCTGTCAACAATTTTAAGGCAAAATTATAGCTTTATTTTAAAAGGTGGTTGACAGTAATACAAGTGCCTTCAGTTATTTAAATACGTACTCCAACCAGGTCCCTGCTAAATGTATACAAGCAGTGGCGTTTTGATGTCCTACAGTAAAATTATGTAGATATTTTATGTTAAGCTATTTGAGTGCCCTGCAGATGCTAATTAAGTAGTCAGGAGATCTTTAAAGAGGGAAAGTATTATTAAACCCATTTTGCAGACAGGAAAACTCAGAAACAGCAAAACTAACGCTCTAGCTCAGGGTGACACCTAAGCATGTATTTGACTTGACACTAAACAGTATCTCACAAATCAGCGTTGTCCCCACAGGACTGCTTTTCTCAGTCAAGAAACCCAGATCTACAAGCCCGGATGCAGCATCTCCCAGGAGCATACACATGGATCCAAGCCCAAACCTATCCTTACTCAGCACAACACAAAGCAGGTGCTTGCGGCCCTGCCGAATCGTGAGGGGAGCAACTGCTTCAAGGTTATGAAAGACCATGCTTACAGGAAACAAACCCAGGTCTCCCAGAAACCAGTTCAGCATCTTAATTAAAGAGGGAGTTTGAAGGACAGGAGATACCAGAAAAGTTGTTTTGACCTGCAGAAACCCAAACAGAACAGCAAGCGCATGTGGCAGGACCCACCCGCCTCAGCCCACTTCAGTGTCCCAGCTGGGCAGAGCACTAAACTGAGCGAGCTGGAGAGCAGTAGACAAAAATAAGTAACAAAACCAAGTAAGAAGAATCTTCGTTAGCTGTATTATCCCTCTTACCCTCCAGCTTTGCCCTTTTGATGGTGGAAAGAGCAGGAGTGTCGCTCCAGCCAGGAGAGAGGCTGCATGTCACATCCTGTGTTACAACACACACATCCCACGCCACACTGGCCTTTGCTGAAAGAATCTTGAACCAGCCCCAGAAAATCCACACTTGAAACTGTGAGGGCAGGAAAAGAGGTAAAAACCAGACTGTCCTATACTTAGAAACATGTGGAGCTATACAGTGTAAACACATGTTTTGTATGTTAACAGAAAACAAATACCCAGAATATTCAGAGTAGCAGCCTGGCATGGAGGACTAAAAGATAAAACCCCAAACCCCTTAAAATTTCAAAGCCAATTTTGTGGGGTTTGCATTCTGTGTATTTTTCCAAGTTGTAATCAGCACTTCCCTCAAAGGGCTCTTGAAAATCTCCCCAGCATGGCTGGCAAGTCCTGACCAAGCCCTGCAAGCGAAGCAGGGGAGGTGCGACCATGACCCTGGGGACAGAGGTCCAGCTCCCACCGTGCACAGCAACACAAAATGCTTCCTTCCCATGTAGGATATTATGTCAGATATCTTCAATAAACAAACAAACCTTTCCCTAACCTACAACTGAAAGCAGCACAGTCAAGTGTAGCCTATCCACAGGAAAACGTGGTGACCCATACTCCAACACTGTAATCTAATCCGTGAACTAAAGACAGTTTAATGCCTTTACAAATCCATATGTTTTCTAATACCACCATTGCTGTCAGCAGACTACAGGAGAGCCTCTTTGAAGATGGAAGTAAAATGACAAAGCACATCATTGTGAAGGCAATTATATGCTGCAGTAACCATTTTACAATGGCCCATATGGGCTGTATTTCAACAATGCAATTTCCAAATCTGCCTTAGCAAACATATATCTCCGTCCCAATCCCAGGTAGGTTTTGCAAAACAAAATAAGACTGCAGCCAGAACAAATCCTGAATATGGATAACAGATGTAAAAATATGCCAACAAGGATACCAGAGCAATTTTTTTGTCAGAGTACCAAACAAAGAGAGCAGCCACAGCAGACCTGACAAGGCTATTCACAGCAATGCTACCCATACAGGGAACCAGGAGACCTGGGGTTAGCAGGAACCTAGCTGCCGCTCGTGTGCTTTCCTCTGCAGCTGCCCATCTGCCTCCCCAGAGAATGCGGGGCAGAGCAACTGGAATCCTGTTGTAGAAGCTAAAGTCAGACATGAACCAAGGCCATGCAGGCTTACTGCAAATCACCTCCATCATCCGGGCCTGGAGCCTAACTGAAGGGAACCAGAAGAAAAAAGCCAAAAAACAAGCAGAAAAATCAGGTCCTTACACTTCTAATAGCTGCAGTTTCAGACACCTGCTGTGTTTACCTCGCTGCTTGGGCTCTGCTGCCGTGACTGAGGCCATGCCATCACCCCAGCATTGCTTCCAGCAGCCTCAGGGCTGCTCTCTGCCTTGTCCCTTTGGAGGCACAGAGACATGAAACTGCAGTTCCAGCCCAAAACCCCTTCTTCCTGTTCACGGAGAAGCAGGAGCCAGGCTGACAAGCAGCCTTCACAGGGCAAGACTCTATCTAGCAAACAAAAATTGTACTCTAGCAAAAAGCAGGTTTAATCCTAATTCTTTTCAGTAATCCAGTTTTTGGAGGCTGGTTTTGGGATACCTCCATGTTAGTGGAACTGTTTTCTAGGGGCACCTAGAAAGCCATGGGGGACAACCAACCAGATGGACAGAAGATGCTCAAACTCCTGCAGGACCACAAGCTCAACCTAGAGCCAGGACTCAGGCTGCAGGACACCAGCAGGACAGTCCTACAGACATTAGCACCAGCAGCAAAGAACGGAACAGACATGAAAATCTTTCACCCACAAGTAAAACAGCAACAAAAAAGCCTTGAGCTGCCTGTAACAAAGATGGAAACAGTAAAGGTGACAACATACAAGTTCACTGCCAATTCATTAACAACAAACTGCATGGTACATCTTCCATTTCAATGCCAAGCACGGCTGCATGCAGAAGATATCCCACTGGTCATACATGCACGGTGCGGAGCAAAAGAGAGAGAGGAACATGAAAATGGGTATGCAGGAGCCAGCAAAGAGCATGATCCAGTTCTTATCACTGTCAGCTCCTCAAAACGATCCAGTGAAGCCAGGGAAAAGCATTTCAAAGACTTTAATACATGTGAAATATTACTTCCTGGATCCGGAAATTCAATCCCTAGCAATGAAAACAAAAAGCACGCTCATAAACATACCTTTCAACTCAGCCAATATAGCTGTATTTAGGCTCGGTCTCTCTCCCCAAAAATCTTTTACTCATTAATACAGAGGAAACTTGAAATGATTGCTGTAATTGCAGTTAAAAAATTAATCATGTTTTGAGATAAATGCAGATAAAAGCATGTTTTACTAATTATCTTTTGAAGCTTCCGCTCATGAAAGATTAAAGGTGGAAGAAAAGTTGTTGAAGTCTTGAAGACAAAAATCCTACCATTTGAAATCCCTTTGAAGCCATGTACCTCGGATGATTGATCCTTAGTGTCCAGATGTATTAAAAAAGGAGTCGTTTCAATTTAGAACAAACATACCACACTGTGCCCATTGGAGGGGGGTTTTTTTGCAGACATGTCCCTAAAAACAGGAGCCTCTGGGTGTCACCTCTCCAGAGAACTGCCTGGCATTCCAGGCTGGAGCAGGCTGGTGACTGCAATGCATTGCAAGGCACCTCTGTTAAAGACTGGATTTCCTTCTGCTTCACCCCTGACTAGCGCAAGGGACTTCAAGCCTGAATTCAAAGCTGAATTTAAGAATTTGGGGCTTCATTGAGCTCTCCAGAGCTGCAGTCATATCAATCTGCTTATAAACAGATGGTACTAACCCAAGCATCTGCACCCATCCGAAGAGGGAAGCAGCGGAGGGATGCGGGTGTCTCCCAGAACAAATGCCACCAAACCCACAAGAAGTCAAAGTAAGATTCTTTTCATCCTCAGGGAAGAGGAGCAGGAGGTATCAGCATCACCTGTTTGTCCGAAAATCCTCACCACCACAGTGGGGGTCACACACAAGCCCCCTGAGGGCCGACTCCCATCCCTGGGGCTTTTAAAAGAAACACATGTTACCTGAGAGTGGGGAGCAAGGGGCTCAAAAGCAAGGCTGTACTTCCACTCACAGGTCTGGAAATACCAAGGCACATCACTCCCTTCCTGCTCTGTACAGGCAGCCTGCTTTACATCAGCATTTTGCAGACTGTTTCTAAGAACCCCAAGGATGTTAAATGGGAGAGCCAACCCATTGACTGCAGGCTTAAATTCACGATCCCTGTACCCACACCTCTGCTGGAAAAAAACCACCGTAGGCTTCTGCAAATTGAAACAAGTTGAAAAATACTATTACATAAAATTGCCAAGATGCTTTATAGCCATTTCGCAGGGTGGGTAATGATTTACATCAGACTTGAATTGTGCCACTGTATCTGAAAGGTATAAATTTCAGGAGGAGTTTCCTTGCTGGCATCCCCAATCACCCACAGCGCGGCACAACCAAAATCTGCTGTCACAGCGCAGTTTGTAAAAGTGTTTAACCGAGCTCAAGCGCTACAGAAAGTCAACATCAAGGGCTCTTTAGGCCTGTAGAGTTTTGAGAGTTAGGACAGACCTGAAAGGGTCTATTTGACCCCTCGTTTCTAAGGGAAGGGTCCCGCCGCAGTGAATATTACTCTCAGGGAAGCAGCCTGCTCTGTATTTCTTCTTGCTCCATCACAAAGCAGCAGCAACACCAAAGTGATGAAGCCTGCCATCGCTCCAGACCCAAACAGGGCTAGGTAAAAGATTAAACGGTTGGGTTTTTCATAACCACACGTCCAAGGGGATTTGCCAATGTCTTTTTATTTGCATATCTGGCAGCCTGCCCCAGACAACTAATACATAAGTGACAGCGTACAGGTGTATTAGTTTAGAGTTTGCCTTTAATCTAGAGGTGTCAATTTGCTTCTGTTTTAATTACATCCATCTTGATATGTTATTACAACCTCATGAAACTTCTTCATTATGTGAATGGCTATAAATACACACACATGACAAACAGTTGTTATAAATTTTCTGGTTCAGCAGTGGAGGCACGGTATCTTAGCCCACACATCGTGCACATTTAAAGTTTCAGTGCTCCCTCTCCACTCTCTGCCTCCACCCCTTTCCCTTCCTTTGCTTTTCTTTCATCCAAAACCAAGATTTTTTTTTCCCCCCTATATTCAATGGATCCTCTAAAATTCTTTCACTAGTAGCAGCATTCTGATACAAATACTATCAGCTTACAGAGCCGCTGCAGCACATGTGTGTCCTTCTGGGCTGCGCCTCTGTGAGAATGTCTGTTTGTCATTAGGCAAATATAAGGAGATTGCACTGAGGTCTTATAAACATGCAAAGATCCACTTTTGTAGCTACATAATTCACTGAGTTTTTCAACACACATTCTGAGGTTGAAAACTTGGCAAATCCATCCACCAGATGTATCTTTCTGATCCCAGAACTCATTAAAATTTACTTTTTGTCTTTTTTTTTTTTCTCTCCCAAGTCCAGCAGACTCAGCTGTTGAGCCACATTAATTGCATTTTTATTATTTTTTTCCATAGTTAAAATGACTAATGCTGGAAGAGTCACTGCCTACAAGCACAATAGCCAACCAGTAAAAATTACTAGGACTTTTAATCTTTCAGTAATACCCAAATCACATAAAATAAAGAGAGGCAATTTGGTCTCCTCAAAACAGACGGTTTTGATTTTCAGTATTTATTTTTCATTTTCTTTAAGGGAAGAAAAAGAGAGAAGAGACACCATTTCACACCAAAATATTCCATTCAAAGGTCAAAGTGCCCTTGATGTGCATTAAAACCCGCAACACTACAGAGTTACAACATAAATCGTCCCCAACAGCGGCTCTTCCCTTCCCCTCTTACCACACAGACTGCTTGGAGGTCAAAACTACTTTCTCTGCCTCCAACCCTCTATCAGTGCCCGCCTGACAAATGTCACATCGTGCCTGTTCAGCACATCTGGCCAGCTGTGGAGCAAGCTAAGCTGGAGAGCGCGTGTTATCCAGCTCCTGTAACAGCGGCACCTCCCAGCTCTTCCCTGGACCCCCTGGAAGCTGGGGACCAGCTGCCGGTTTCTGGAGGACCCTCCAAGGACACTCGTAGCACCCTCCAGTGACATACGGTGCTAAGCATCTGGGTGCGCAGAAGCCAAGAGGAAGGTGAACGCCAGAGCCTGCAGCCCCCCAGCCAGACATCCCCCTTGCACAGCGACCAGCCAGGTCCTTTGGCCACCTCTCCTCCATTCCCACCATTCGCATAAGAAAAGCAAAGCAGATTCTCAGACCGAAAGGTCTCGGGTCACTTAGGACTTCCAGAGCACAAATAAATACAAATCAATGCCTGGAGCGATTCTCACCGTGCCTATAACTCATCTCAGTCTTGGCGATAGGAAACAGTGTGTGAACAGCAAAATGCAGCTGTCAGAATTCGCCAGGCAGAAGTCACACCATGCCCGTCCTGTGGCCAGGGCCACCGCTCCCCCACTGCCTGTGTGTAGCCCAGGAAAGATCAGTGGCAACCACTTCCCATCTCCCCTTTGCCACAGCACGGGCAAAGCAGCTGGGTCACCCAGAGCCCCAAGGGTGGGTCAGCTGGGACGCTGTAGCCTGTGCCTGCATAGAGGGAAGGTGACAGTGGCTTGAAGGTATCACTGACAGGCAAGGGGGACCTGCACCAGGTACTATCACTGCTAGATACTCTCCTCCAAAAAATTGTTCCTCTCCTAGTTGGGGTTGGAGCTCTATGATCCTTGGGGTCCCTTCCAACCCAGACCATTCTATGATTCTAGTCAGCCTGTTGCCACTCAGGAATTTGTTTCTGGGTCCAAAACATGTTTTAAAGTCTCTGTTACAATTACTCTTCATTATAATTACAATTACATCTCTGTAACATTTGCTCCTCAACACAAGGAGCATCTCCCCAGAACTTCAGCCACCTCATCTAACCTAGAAAGTCCTGGTGTCAACCTCCATCCACCTCTCTGACAGAGACACACGCTGTCATCCTGCAGCAGCCACAAGCCTGCCCTGGATGGTTTCACCCAACCCATGCCCAGCACGGGACAACCCCAGGGTCTGTAGATGTTCGCTGGTTTTATTCCAACAAAGGACAAGCCTGAGCTCGTGGACAAGGAAGACAGGATGGCAGTGGTTTTATTCCCAAACCAACAAGTCCCCTCTGTTCCAAATAAAAGTACGAAAAGAGGCAATTTATGAAAGTACTGCTCCTAGAGAAGCAACTTCCACTTTGGGAAGCTGGCAAAGACATGAACCAGATCAACAGGCAACCAGTTCTGGAGGGAACACCAGACTGATCTTCTGCATGGCTGCCGAGTAACCATTCCCATTTGGAGTCGGGATATCGCTCGTATCAGGTGCATCAGCATTACACAGTCTCAGGTTCAGGCAGCCAGGAACTTGGATCATGTATCAGTACACCTCTGTGCACCTCCCGCGTCTTTGTCTCGGCAGATTTTAAAACCAGTAGGATTGAGATGAACACCAAATACCCAGCAAAATCTCATGAACAGATGCATGTATGCAGTGCCAAGGGGTAATCCACTGCTTTGCCTGACTTCTGTTCCACCCCTCCTGCACAGAGGACCAAACCAAAACTCCCTCCTATAAGGTTTACCAAACTAAAGATTTACCCTCTTGGTTAGAACCTTTCTCCACCACATGAGTGTGTGAACTTCAGCAGTAGTGTTGCCAAGATACAAGGAGAAAAAAATCTCAAGATATTAAGGTAAAACACTATTTAAAGGCAAATAGTATAGCAGAGCTGAGCTGGGGATCTGACAAATTGCCACTGCACGTTCTGCTGTTACAGCAAAACAAATCCCTGCCTGCATTAGCCATTTCTCCTTACTTACAAAGTGGATTTTCATATCCATTTTACAACAAAGGAGTTTAGAGGACTACGATGTTCTGAAGTGGTCTTCACCACGGCTTGGCATCGAGTCAAAATGACAACAAACTGACTATACAAAAAGTGCATACAGCTGGTAATTTGTGGCACACACCGAGCCAAACCCCAACGAGAACACAGATCCTGAACTGATAAATCATAAGGATGATGTACAAGAACACAGAGGAACGTTGGAAGCAATTTCCCCTCACAGAACTGAGACGATGTTGCCTCAGCAAAGCGCTGCAGTTCAAGTAGAGGGAAACTGAGAGTTAAACATTGCCACATTCCAGCCCGCAACTTCCTAACTCCATTAGCCTTTTATTAATTGCATTTGAGACTTCACTAAACTTGAGCTTGGGCTATTTTTAAAACCTATCTGACTCAACTTATTGTTGCTCAGAACAAAGATTAAACTTCTAATTTAGCTGCAGATAATTACAAGGCTGCAGGTCAGCCCCCCGGTGTAATGCGGTAGGGTCTTCAGTCAAACCACTAGAAACAGTCCTGAAAAAACCAAAATAGTGGCAGAGACAGGGGATAGCAGGGGGCCACCTCACTGAGTGAAGGGCTGTCCTGCCTTTCTCCCATCTAAAGAGTTACCAGGTTTAATGACTTTTTAAGCAGGGGCACATTTAGTTGAGTGTTCCCCCTCAGTATGATGGCAGGGCTCCCACCACAGAGCAGTTATGTACACAGCAGTGGATTGTACCTGAAACTTCCACTTCTGGCAAGGACATCCCCCTCTAGTTCTCAGTGTTCCCATCCAGTCCCTGATATTTCTCTATTGATCTCAGTGTTGTAACTCAATCTTTCAATTACTCAGCCCCTTGATGTCTTTCTGCTGATTTTTTTTGCCTTTCCCCAGCAATAATTTTCCCTCCAAGTTCTTGATCCTTTACCCTTATTTTATAACTCTGGTTCTTTACGCTCCCTCATCCCAGCAGAAGCCCCAGATTTTTAATGAGAAAGGACTTCCTTTCTCCCCTAAGTATCAGGGAGAAAAAAACCCCAACCAAACAAAAAAGATGCCAAGATGAAAAAGGCTAAGAGTGTCTTTTGTCCTATTGATATGTGGCATAATTCCCATTAATCTTAAAGAGCAGAGCCAGAGGAGACTACTTGAATCACATTTATCTAAAAAACTTGTCCTTACAGTTTAAACTCTTCCTTCTTCAACTCAAGGCCATTGCGCCTCCTGCTACCACCGATGGGAATGACACAAATCCCCACCTTCATTACACCCGTACCTTCAGGAGTTCAAAGGAGCAGTTGTACAACACAGTCCTCAGGCATCATCTGCCCAAAGAGAGAGTTTCAACTCTTCAACATCTACAAGAAGTCAGAGGGACTTGGGGATATCCAGCCTCTCAGAAAAGTCTCAGGCTTGAAAAAGTAATTTCTAAGCCTTTAAAAAGCATTCATGTGCCCAAATTACAGCAGCATTGGTTTCCAAAATTACCCAAGAGGTTCCCTCAGAGGAATGTATGCCCTGCTGCCATCAGTCCTGCTTTCATTTTGGGTTGCCAGGGTTTGTTTTTTCAGTTCTGGTCACTGAGGGTTTTCATCAAGAGATTCAGTTGCTCTGTCAAGGTTATCTCAAAATTTGATCTCGGGTCAGTTTACTGTTTCCTCCAAATACACAGTGAAAATAATAAGCGTGTCGCTTCGTGTGATATCCCAGTGTCACACAAAACCCAACACCACTCGCCGTCAGCAGACATCTTCATTTAGTTGCTCACTTCTTTTCTCTGCTGGCCTAAATCTGCAGACTTGCATGTGCAAACAGAGCCTAGGACAAACATCTAAGCATCTAAGCAGTCAATAAACACAAGAAGGGCTACCAAGATTTGCTGACAGCACTGAACAAACACCTGATGTTATGATGCTGCGGAGGTAAGGCTTGAAGATCAAAATCCTTATGAAATACAGAGGGATAGAGACAAGGCAGAACAAACTTGCTAGAAATCTTGGAGAATTAAAGTAAAACAGGCTAATCAGGCCAGTTAAAAGGCTGGTGAGAAGAGAACAATTTGAGGAGGAAATCCATGCTGGAAGCTAGTCATTCTGGTGTCCAGCTCAAAGCTCCTGCTGTCACCCAGCCAAGCTATTTCTGTTTTCAGTGGGCTGTGCCTGGCGATCACACAGCAGTTATTAAAGCAAATTCCTGCATTCAGATGCACGCACAGAGCCACGCTGCCAGGGCACGCAGGCACACAACCCAGGCCACGGTATCTTCAAAACCTTCCTGTTACTTCCACACTTTGTTTGTGCAACTGTAGTGTTTGTTTTTAATGCCCACATCAGCAGTTGAGCTCTTCTCCATCCAGTCTTATATTATTCTCCCTGCCGTAGCTAACAGCTGCCTAAATCACACAAACTCAGTGGAACAATTGCTTAAAAATTATTTACACTAGGTGGATGGAATCATCTGACACAGAATTTGGAGCTCATTAAACAGCTCCTTGACAAATATTTGTCAGCATTTCTCATTTGTAATTAATTATATTGGGCCGTACCTGATGATAATTTAGCATGGTCTCAAAACAGACTAATGCCTGCGTGCTGAACAGAAATGAGCTCAGCAAATGCACAGTGAGAAATTGTGCCAGTTTATGAAACACAAATCCCCATTTAAATGCAAGTGTGTGAGTCCCCTTCCCACCCCACCCCACCCCACTTCTACCTGTGCTTTATAAATACTTGTGCCCCATTTCAGGCTTGTCAGAGCTGACAAGGGTTGAAGCCTGCCTGAGCTTAAGCTAAACCAACATCCTCAGAAAAACCTCATTACCTTCCTCAGTGTTCAGAAAACCCGAAACCAACTGCTTACTCCACGGGGATGGCCAGAGCTGAGTCAGGAAACATCAAGTACTTCCCAGGCTTTGAGCTATCTTAACATTCAGGTCAGATTTCATTTCTCATCACAGGAAACCATCTTCCCCATGGCACATCACCAGCCGTAGCACTGCCTGAAGTCCTACACACCAGGGGTAGGAGGGAGACAAGCATCTTTACACCTCACCTCAGGGAGAGCTCCACAGAAACCTCCTCACCAGCACTGCTGGAGCACGTCATGAAGTAACCTCAATGCACTGAGTTATCACTTGTTGAAAAATGCCCTTTCCCTGTCAAACTGGGCTCTAAAACATCCACCCGGGTTTGAAGAACCCCACACTGTTGTGGTAACACACACACCAGCAGTGAAGCACAGGCTATGCTAAGCTGGGGAAGGCAGTCACTTGGCTTGGGCAGACAACGATGGTGCTGACACTAGTCCCAAGCATCCACACCTTTCTCTTCTCACAGGCTGAAAAATTTTGGGAGGTCAGGAAAGTGATGCGTGGGTGATTGCTCCAGAGGAAATTGTGGAGCTTGCTGCTCTCAGTCCCAGCAAGGCTACTCAGAGAAGGATATGGTGAATCAGACCACATCTCAGCCACTTAAATACAGAGCAAGCGCAGGTTTGTGAAGGTCAGAGCTCCAAGATGCTGCCCAGTGTAGAACACAGGCCTACAGAGAACATCATATACCAGTCTAGTGAGGCCAGGCAGGGATCAGCCTGCCCACATCCACAATAACACTGGATTTGTTCAATGTCACTCCAAGGCGGGGGGGAATAAAAATCAACAGTGAGAACCCACTGCCTTTGTTCAACTCCCTCTTCCCCTTTATCCCCCACACAAACATTAGAGAGATCAAGGTATTGGCTGTCACAGACCCAAAGATGGATAACTGGAAGCAGATGGCCTCTATTTCTACACCAAACAATTTACACTTGAGGAGCATGAGAAGGCTACTGATACCTGGAGAGAAAAACAGCTCCAAGAGTGGGAGCTGGTTACAAAGATAACTTGGCTCCAAGGGATGGGAACTTTTATCAGCATAACCATTAATGGACATGGATGACTCCTACTGAAGGCACAGCAGCCATGGGATGCACGCCTGCTTTGTGCAGTGCCTGTGTTCCCTAGCACACTACGAGCATCGCACAACCTGGTGTTTCACACCACGTGAGCATTTTCAGTCACCCCAACACAAAGCATTTAGTAAAGGACAGGTAAAAGGAAGCTAGATGGAAATGCATCACAGAGTTTGCACCTTTCTATACAGCATTCCTAAGAAGATCCTGGGGTGACACCCTGCATCCACCCAATTCACACACCTTCTGCTGCAAAGATGTCCTCATATGCAGGGAGTTCAGTCTCAGCCCTCCTCAGCACCTATCCCCTCCTGAGCGAGCCACCAACTGCCTGCTTCCCTTCTTCTGGCCTGTGGGTCCAGATCTTCCAGAGGTGAGCAGCATGTTCTGCTCCTTGATCCTCACAGGTCTCCAGATCAAGCAGACAAAACACCTTTTGTCCCTGCAACACTTTCAGCTGGGCTAAGCCTGAAAAAAGGCTGAAGTTCAAGCACAAAGCCTGGGCTGGGGCAGCCTTGTCCCATGCTGGGCACAGAAGTCTTCTGCAACCTGGGGAGAAGCCTCCACAGCCTTCAACAAGTCAGGGGCAGAAGAAAAGCCTGAGATGTACAAACAGCAGGGCAGCCCTCCATGACACTCAAGGCTTGTTGTCTCAACTCAAGTACATTAACACCTAAAGGTCTCACCGACACCAAGACAGCTCACTCCAGCAGCCACCCAAAACCTCCTCCCCGATGCCAAAACCACAATGAGAACTTCAGGCTGCTACGCACACAGTCATTCTGCCACCACAGCCTTAAGACTCCTCTCCCTGTGATCCTCAGAAACAACTTTCTCAACACACACACCGAGCTGCAGGAAAAAGCACCTAACAACGACTTTGTGATATTATTTCTCAACGCAGCATGAAATCGTTAGGTCAAAATGTGCCACCTATCACATGAACATTAAAAGTGTGTCAAGTCTCAGTGTGCAAGCTATTGTTTTATCTGAATGTGATATTAGCTGGCAGAACCGGGTAATGTTTCCGCGCTCCTTTTTAGCGATCTAGGATTACGACAGGATGCAAGTAGTAGCCATTCTTGGCTTTGCAAACAGAAAAGAGCACAGCAATTATATTCACTTCAAGAGAAAAATAAACAAATGAGAAGTAAAACCAGAATAAAGACATTCTCTAAAACGCCCTACCAAGTTCTGACCGTAAAACTTGCTCTTCACTTCCCCTCCAGAAAGGACTACGGCCAAATTCTCTTCAGTCCCTATTCCCATAAATCCCCTAACGACACAAACTGGGGCTTTGTTTGAGGAAGAACAGAATTTGGTCCGAAACAGAAGCATGCAAATCTCACCCTTGCCGACAAACATATATCCACAACTCCTCCTCTCTCCAGTTTGAGCAGGGCACTCGTGGATAGGCTCCCCAGGTGAGAAATGGTGGCAAAATCGAGTCTCACCCTTGCTTCCACGAGTCTACCACCAACCATGTGGAGCCTTGTTGGAGTGAACAAATCCTCCCTCTGATTACACCAGAGTAAGTTCTCCTGGAGACATCAGTCTGGGTGGATACAGGTGTAACTAAGGACAAAACGTAGCTTCAAATCAAATAAAAAGAAACAAAACCCAAAAAACAAACCGCCCTGAAAATGCCACCAAGTATTCCTGGCTAAATATTTAAACAGCTTAAGAGCTACACAGATTTTTTTTGTTAAACAATCAGCTTCACCTCCGCATTTATTTTGACAGTTTATAATCCTTCCAGTTGTGACTCCAGCACACGTAAAACCAAATAAATCTGCTTTTCTCCACGGCAAACTTCTCTGGAGCAGAAGTTATAAACAACAAAGCCCTTCAAACAAACGGGCCGAAGCTCAGCTCCCCCTTGCACGGCTGCATCCCCATCACCACCACCCTGGCTGGGTTGACAGCGATTCCACGGCCGTGGGTGA